>VXAU01001879.1:668666-799680 GCA_013399695.1 Formicarius rufipectus | reverse complement strand
CCCCCCCCCCCCCCCCGCCGCACCCCAGGGCAGCCCGCAGGCGCGGAGGCAGGACAAGACAGCGGCCACCGCTCCGCAGCCGCCGAGGGATCCCCGACACCCTGTCCCGTCCCTCTCAGCTGCCGCCGCCGCCGCCTTGGCTCGCTTTTAAGCCAGCGGGAAAGTTGATCCCGAGGATGCTGCGGCGGCGGCGGGCGCTGCCATGACAACGGCAGCGCGGCCCCCCCGCCGCCCGCACCGCCCGGCTGAGCCCCCCGAGGAGCCGGCGGGGTGCCGCCAGGGGAGAAGGGCGCCGCGGCTGAAGGGGGGGCTGGAGGAGGAGGCAAGAGGAAAAATCGGGCAGTTCTTATTCACAGTTCAAAACGTTGGTGTCTTGACAGAAAGCGCAGCTACCAGAAGGATGTCTAAGGTGTACCAAGCCCAGTATTATTCCAGCCTTAAAAAGAATTATCTATCACTTCCTTTATTATTTTCTCTCTGAACTATGAAGCCTGTAGTAAAATCTGTTTATTCAGATGTAATTTCCTCCTTCTGCTGTCATAGCCTACTACAACCTTCATATAGAATGAGTGTGACACATTGCACAGCATGTCCAGCTGCAGAGACCATGATTTATGTAGATGTTGGTTTGAATTCTCCTCAGACTGAGGTCAAAACATGCATGTTAACTTGTTCAGGCAACTTTATTGTCATGGTCCAAAAGGCTTTACTGTTAAATAAGCCCCCACTCTTCAAAGAGCCATTTTGGCACAAATAGTCAATACAAAGTGTGTTTTTATTCTATTGCATGCTCAAAAAAGCCACAGCTTCTTTCCATAAGTGGTGCTGTGCAAATTCAGAATAGGTTTTTGTGAACAATGAAAATTCTTCTGCCAGTCTACGAAGGAACATTTGAGCAGTGTTCCTTCTCCAGTCCCATCTCAGTTCCTCCAAACTCTATTTAACATGAATAAGCTGCCCTGTAAGTCCAAATGCCAAACAGGCTTAGGAGAATCAAATTCACAAGCAATAATAAAAAGTGGGGGGGGGGAGTCAGATCTTAACTAGAGTGACAAATAGAACCTTGTGTTCAGATACTGCCTCAAGAATTCAGTCTTAATTCTGTGTTAGACTATGAACACTTTCCTTGACATCTGTGACAACATTAAAGTAACAACTCGTAGCACCAATTATGCAGCTTTATCTGCTTTGCAGATTGAGCAATTAAATATCTCGATTAGTGCCTTTACTCATGGCTCACCAAAAAAGTGTAGTGGGAGTGATGTCAATCACATAACAGGCACGTAACTGAACTCAGAAGCTACAGTACCTGGATGGTACATACTCCCTGGCTCGTGTTCTGTCCCTGATTCTTCCCCTGCAACAACATGAGAAATAGATACTTGATGTACAGGCTCTTTGAAACAGCCTCATAGTGTCAACAGCAGTGAGGACAGAGCCAGAGACAAATTCAGAGCACAAACCATGCTTGTTTTTCAAAACCCAGAGGCCTTTATGAAACAGACACATGGTCACAGAGAAGATACAAGAAGATTATTATATCACACATCTTCATTTTTAGCTCTGCTTAGCTCTGATTTACAGGGCTGCATTTAAGTCTTTGAGATACAAATCTTAGATGCCACAGGCTAAAAGCAAGAGCAAAATATCTGCAACAGCAGGAAACTGGTAAAGTGGGATTTGTCAAAATAATCCTAAGGGAGACAAATCCAAGGTCTGGGATTACTGCACCTGCAGTCAAATTAAAAATGTGTATCCAAATAAAATGTTTTTTACACCTTTGTCAAGAACTTCATTTAATTCTTGAGACAGAGTTACATGCATCCTTAAGTATTAATCTATTACCAAACTGGAATATCAAAAGCCACCAGTATATTTCCAGGTCTGTTTGGTCAGTCTAAATATGCATAAATTAAAAAAAAAAAAAAAAAAAAAAAAAAAAAAAAAAAAAAAAAAAAAAAAAAAACACCAAAACCCAGAAACCCTAACAGTGAGATCGTGTTACTATTTTAGCACATATGTATAGCATTCATATATACACCTCTGTTATGAACATGATGCATCTATCCTGCAGTAGACTCACTGCACTCTTTCAACACCAAGATATGAATTGCACCCAAATTAAATGCTCAAGTTTATTGGACTAACCAAAGCCCTTATTTCACACTCCATTTCTTTATCCTACCTAAAGAAAAGCAGAAATTTTCAACTTCAGCTCAAAAGAAACACTGTAGGTTATTGGTAATCTTCCTCCACACCCTTTATTTTGCATCATTTACTCAAAAGTAATCCCACTGGACTCTCTAAAATGTTTGACTGGAGATTTTGAAAGAATAGGCTCTCCATTAATGAAGTACCTGATTTTCTTTATGATTTGAGTACTCTGCCATAATCCTCATTTTTAAGAAAAAACATCTTTATGTGTCCACAAGCTTCAGATTGTTAAGTATTTGGCAAACTGAGCTACTCATAACAGAAACAGGCATATTTGTTGTAATTAACCAAATCTGAAATAAAAGATTAATCATGTAATGCTAGAAATAATTGTGTCACTATAAAGTGACCAGTCATTTTCATTACAGTAATATCCAACAACTAACTAGGACTGACATTTTCTTGTATGAATAGAGTAGCAAGAAAAACCCATACTTCACAATCCACCCTACAAGCCACTTAAAGATATTGTGTCAGGAAAAAAAAATGAATATCATAAAGCTGGAAATAGTCAACTTCCAAAACTACCACATTAGTAGTGGAATTTAAAAAAAAAAAAGGAAAGGAGGATGGAATGTTTCAGAGGCAAAAAAACAGACAAGGGAGCAAACAGAAGTTCAAAGCAATTGGTTTCTGAGGAACACAGGAACTCTGGGAAGTAGTTAGAGGTTTTTTTTTTCCCCCTAAGAAAAGATTAACCGCTTTCACAATTTAGCAGAAGTAATACTGGCAGATATGTCAACTAGGCCAAGAACTGCAAGAAGATTACTTCAACTTGCTTCAGGAATATAAAAGCATTTTTGTCTACTGTGTAGCAAAGCACTGGACTACTTACACAGTGATTTTTAATCCATTTTTATATGTCTCCTGAGTGGCAGCTAATGGTTGCAATGGTTGTTGCCAGATACAGTGTGGGGGATTAGACACATCAATATTCTGCTGAGTTGTGTTAACTTCCATTGCAGCAGGAGATACACAAGTACAGAAGAAAATTTAAGATTATTGTCAATACATAACATTTTAAAATACTTTAACTTGCACTTCCACTGCTTTGTGAAAAAGAAAGTACTATCTCTTCATGTTCATAGCTCACCACACTTATGGGTTCATGACTTGACTGTTGAGTGTAATTTAATCACCTTACACCAAAACTCATGCATTCACCTGCACACACATCTTCATTCAAAGCTTCAGCCAGATAACTTTCTGCTTGGCTAATGGCAAAAAGATGTACTACTGACACAGAAATCAGCAAAAAATCCTCTGTTCTTCAAGGTCATTCCCAAGGTCCCAACTTTACATCTAAATGCCCCTTGATGCTTGCCACACTGCAAACGTGATCTATTATTAGGTTGGCAACAGTGCTAGACCAGTCTCATCTGCCCAATTTCTTTTTTTTTTACCCTCTCTAAATTTCAGTCAAGTCTACAGTCAAGTGAAGCCTCCTTCCTTGCACATATTTTTTGAGACAAGGTTGACACTTATGTGTCTGTTCAGCTGCAGCACTACACAAGCAAAACTTAGGCTTCATATTCAGTATCTCCCAGGCAAACAAGAGCCACATGGAACTTTTTCTGAAAGGACAGAATCCTCCAGCTGCCAGCACCAAGATTAGGTCTCTGTAGTGTCAACAGCATTAGTAAAAAGGGGAGGAAAAAAACCCCTGCTAGAAGCAAATAGTAACACTCACTCATCCCTTTGAGATGCTGCACTAGAGAACATCTAATCATTTGCGTGCATCTCTCCAATATCATTTTTGGCTGATAAAGGACTCCTGGAAAGCCTTGAATGCTCAAGTACAAAAGGCCCAACCACTGATCATCCCTTAACCTCCAAAGCAATTGGCTACACAATGTTGCTGAAATTCCCCCAAGAGTTACTTGAGAACGAAATAGGAGCAGAGCATTAGCAATATTTCCTGCAGACTACTTCAGTTTCCTAAGGCACAGGAATTTCTTTGGCCCTTGCCAGTGGTTCCAGCTGCATACTGCAGCCAAAGAGGATCAACTGACTGAGGCAGAAAGAACCCTGCCCTGCAGCATTAACACACAGATTTCAAGCAAGCAGCCAACTTTTAACCTCTTTATTCTGTTTAATAGTTGTACCTATAGAATAAGCACATGTGTATTGTCCTCTACAACATACAGGCAAAACGGGGAGGAATGGAACAATTTAGGTTGGGAAAGACCTCTGAGATGAAGTCCAACCTTGGACCAAACACCAACCTGTCAACTAGACCATGACACTAAGTGGCATGTCCAGACTTTTCTTAAAAACCTCCAGGGACAGTGACTCCAGCACCTGCCTGGGCAGTCTATTCTCATGTTTCATCACACCCCTTCTGTGAAGAAATTACTCAATGTCCAAAACACAGAAAGACCCAGGCATCTTGAAGAACAATTCAAAATACATCACTGACAGTAAATGGTTGGCAAAAACAGAAGCAAAACACCTTAGAAATCATGCTGATAGAGACTCTTCAGCTAAAAGGATTGTTCCTGTGATGAAGAAAACACTGGTGGCAACACATATACAGAATCTCAACAGCAAGTGGAGAGGTCTGAAAACATGCCAGACCATCATCATGACACATAGATATATCAACAGCCTGTCTAATTTATGACAAAATGCAGCCTTATGGCAGAGAAGTAGAAAGCATGATCATAGTCCCAATATTAGCCCCAATCTGTCACTATACCATCTCAAATATGGAAGAAACATGCTGTGCATAACTAGTTTCCTATAATTTGTGCAATCAAGCTTATATTAGATGGATGAAATCTATAGTGAATGGGTACATGTCAAATGCTAGAAGTAATAGTAAAAGTAGGGCAAGTTTTAAACCGCACAGGATCCATGCATCATTCATGAAGGGAACTCTGAGTTGCCTATACTTCTTTGGTTTTATACTCATGTTACCAAGAGCTACTCTTCCAGCTTGAAAGCAAGTAAACAAAATCCTCCATACTACTTTTTGTCCATGAGAGCAGATGTTGAAATGCTTTACGCTCAATCCTAAAACAAGAAGACTGCGTTATCTCAGGAGAAGCTGTCTTTGTTCAGTGCCTCAGCATTAACTACTTCAAGCTCAGCACTTGAATGCTTTGCCACCACTTGTGCAAAACCTGGAGAAAAGCACAAAACAATACCTACACACTGATAATTGTGCCAGACACAAGGGAAATTTTGTTTACTCCAGTAAGAGAGGTGCCCCTTGTGCTGTCAAAATAACTTAGTTTAATTGTGAAGTATGTACCTGAAAAATACAAGAGCAAGCAGTGGCAGATAATGCATTCAGTATCAAAGCAGTGTACATCTGTGTCCTGCAAAGCTCATGACTTAACATTTTCAAACTAAAACCATGCCTGCTGAGTCCCCAGAAATACAAAATGCTTGAAGCTAGAGAGAAGGTTGGCTTAATCATTAACTTTTGCAATGCTCTGGCTTCATCACTTGTATTTAATGAGAAGGTCTAGACTGAGCATTAAAGCCAATATGCTTAGAAAGCAACAATAGTACTTGGACTCCTTCAGTTTAAAGTGTGCAACTGACAGCTATTACAAGCCACCCTGATGCCTTTACAGAACAGGGATGAATGTTATTAGAAGCTGTTGAAAAACAAGTACTTTTCACATTTGTTAGTTATCTGCATTAAGGCTGCAGGTACTTGGCATACCCTATATTAACCAGATCCCAATATTACAGAATAATTAAATACTGGAAGAATTTACTTAGAAAACAGAAAACCTAATTCGGATATGTGTGGTAGACTAACTTTCTTCAGTATACCTTCGACTTAACTGGTGTCCACAGGAGGGCTAATTGACTACCACAGCAGGGGCCTCACTGTGTTCCTTCACCGAGCCATCAGTGTAGTTGAGGTACTGTTGGGATCAAAACTGCTGGGTAACAAAGGAGTTAACAGGGATATCGAGGAGACCTTGGGAGAAGCCTGAATGGACATCTCTTGACTGATAAAAAGCTGCAAAACTGTCACCTCCCTGTCTCCCAGATATATGAAGCTGCCTCGACTTTGGGGATACACCCCGAACCTAGATGAGGACTCTATTGTGTTTCTAACATGCATCCATTACCATCTATCTTTCCATAGTTAATAGCATGTAATCTCTTGGTTATGACACCTCCACCCATGTTTAGCATAAGTCAAACCCTGGGATGAATATTCATTTACTGAGCATATATATTGTGTGTTACAGTCTCAGTAAAGTTGTTCTTGCTTGCCCCCTTCAAGTGGGGACGATTTCAGCTTCTGACCGCCACAAGGTACAATGTTGGGTCTGGCTTCATAGCCTGTGTGCCTTGGGGCTGGTGAGACAGTGCAGAAGACTGAAGAGAGCACCAAGTGGCATGACATCAGTAAACTCTACAATCTACCTGAACATCACCTACACTAAAGTGATAACTGTTTTTTTCCACAAGCCATTTAGATACCCTCATGTTTTGCACTGCAAGCCTGCACAGCTAGAAAGCCTGAGCTGATTTGCTGCCAGTTAGCCCAATATCCAATGCTTGTTAGTCTCCCTGCCACACAAGGCATAAACCATTTGCAGAACTCAGCTGCCAAGCACAGGGTAGCCTTACCTGCTACATTCTGTACCTGATAAAAAATGAAGGGGCAGTTGTGGCAATGATGCTGGCCTTCAAAAGCATTCAGTCAAGTAATCGCTTATGCAACTCCCTGTGGAAGCTTCTGGGATATTGCTCATTAAAGTGGTAACATGGTAATTCCTCATTACATGTTGATAAACACCAGTTACAGAATGTCTATAAATATTAGCTGTAGCAAGAGCTTTCCTGCTACACAAGGCTACAGTAAATTTTGTGATGTCGTTTTCATGTCCCAAGCACAGAAGAGGCTGTTTTCCCCCAAATACACTATATAGCTCTTCAAGGAGCATCTCAAGCTGCACTACAACAAATACCAAGGACACATTCCTGTCTCTGCCCTGTTCCTACTGCAGAAGCAGCACCTTGGCTGAACAAAGAGGCTTCCATTTGCCTGCTGCATGCAGCCACTTCAGTCAGAGGTTGGAGAGCTCAACAATACAGCTTCAGTCAGGCTGGATCAAAGGCTTCTCAGCAGCTGCAGCACAGCTTGAAGAATTACTGCAGCCAAAACTAGTGGATGGGAAGGGAAAAGGACAATCACATTGCCCTCAGTTCAGGGTCAGAAAAACTAATTTGAAGGCATTACAGCAATTCAAGCAGTGGGGGAGAATGTTTGGGCCTTCACTTACCCTGCCTTCCACACTCAGTGTATTCAGAAAAACCACCACCCCAAAACACCCTCTTTCCTTCCCCAAGAACCAAAGAACTCAGCCTTGTCCCCTCAATGTCATAGCAGTGACACACAGCAAGGCCTCCGGGTAATAAGGGAGAGAGATAGCAGCTGCAACCTACCTCTTCTGACTGCTTGAACACTCTCTAAGAAAAGCAAGAACAGCTTTGCTACTTCAATCTGACTAGGGGAAAAGGGTCAATTTTAGGCAGAAACACCAAAAGGTTGATAAAGTAACAAGGTTATGTCCCACAAAGCTGGACGTGGCTGTACTGAAACATGGTGACAACATCTGACTTACTACAGCATACAAAGAGGTAATTGTCCCTAAAAAATAAATGTAAGTATTCATACTTTCACTGATAGAACAGGCTACTTTGACACAGGTCCATGTTTCTGTCAGTAGTTACATTTGGAAGTACAAGCAAATAATCAAGCTAATGACATAATGAGGTTATTATTTTAGATCTATAAAAACATTCTGGTGACAGAATGCTCAGGAAATTAAAAGAGAAAAAAACCCAAACAGCTAAAAATTTGCTTCCTAAATTTTCTTTCTGTAATATAGACTATTCAATGTTGTGATAGCTGAGAAGGTAAAATTACCTAGAAATATACACAGAAAAGACCATAAGCAATACTTCAAGCATAAATCAACATGAGTAAGTTCAATGTGACATAAGATTACACATCAAGTAATAGAAAACCTCACAGTAATTTACCCAATAACAGTGACACAGACATTTTAGGTAACTGAGGACCAAGGAGTAGCTCACTTGTAGGCAGACTAAGTTATGTCCTACTAAAAATGCACTCTGTTTAAACACAACCAATAACTGAATTTTAGTGTTCCCAAAAGATCTGTTTTTTAATCAACCTTAGGCAAAAAAAGCAAAATGTCAAGAAAAGAAATTTCTAAATTACATTTATATAGAGTATGTTACGTTCCCTAACTGTCCGCTTTCAGTATGTCTACTCAAACAAGCGACACTCTTCAAACCTGCAGACAAACAAACACATGAGGTTTAGGCAATTGCAATGATATTTGAAAAAAAACAGTGCAAAACCAAAACACATCTATTGAAAAGATCCACAGAGAACCCTTCTATCAAAGCCACACCCTTGAAGAGAGGAAAGGACTAGAATATCAGAGGGTTTGTTTACAATATATTTTGAAGGTTTGTGCATACTGCTTGGTTTTCACTCAGTAAACCATGATCTCACCCACTAAGAAGAGGAGTGAATGCAAAACTAACTGAAGCCATGGCGACATACTTCACATTCACAAGTTCCTCTTCAAAGGATCTAACCCACAGTCTGGAAAATAATGTAATGTAAATTCATTGTAAATGTAAATTACTTCAATGTAAACAGCATCAAACCTCTATTATTACAGGAGCTTTGCAGCAGCAAGTGTCCTCAGTTTCAAAGGGAATTATTACTCCTCCAACAGAACAAACACTGAAATCAATAAAGACCACAGAAAGCACACACACAAAATAAACAGGAAATCTAGAATTTCTAAACTCAAACCAAAAACGCAGTGCAATTTATCCTCCTTCAATCAATTTTCAGTTGTCTTTTTAAAGATACCCTTAGCTTGAAGGTGAGAAAGCAAAATAGAGCTGCAGATGTTATGCATTCCCTTCTGGTAAAAAAGAAGAAACCCAAACTCAAAAATGAGTGAATTTCTCCAGTGTTTTGAATTTTAAACAGACAAAAGTAACACTTTCTGTAGGTTTGGAGTTTTTTCAGTGTGTGATATGCTGCATCTCCATCAATTTTTCAAATAAATACCACAGTAGCAGCTTATTTCTGCAGCAAGTGTATGATATGATTGAGATATAGACTTGCATATCTGAGCTTGAAAAATAAGCAATGATTAAAGGTTTTTTGATTGCATCTATCAACTGTGCAACTCCAGGAAGAGTTCCCCCTCATGGCCACAGTTGCTATTAGCAAAGGCAAAGACAGAGGGTATTGCTGAGGGCAGAAAGCCATAGACCAGAGCTACAGTCCTGTCATGCTGTGAGATGGAACAGAAAGCCAGGCTGCACAGCACAGCTGCATACAACCCCTACATATCTCACATTTCATATTTCTTTGGGGAGAAAAAAAGGCCCAAATAACCAGCTTGATGGGCAAGTTAAAATTATACTGCACAGAGGACCAAACGATTTGCCACTTCCAGTATCCCCTAGGAGGGAAACATCAGCTGCAACATAACAACTATTTCCAAAATAGACATTAGAAGTCAAGTAAGTGCTTCCACAGCAACATCATCAAGAAGATTTATATGCCAAAATCAGAATTTCTACCTACTGGTAGGACAAAAACACACAAGGCTGGGATGGGGTGCCCACAGGTTATGCCATACAGCCAGGCCCTCACCCCACAAAGCACAGTGGGAGGGCCCAGACAGAAAGGGCAAGCCAGCTCCTACGGGGCACACATTTTCCACAATATTTGCTACTTTATCAAGGTGAGTAAGTCAGGCTGGTAGCACATACCTTCCTGTCTCTAGGTGCCCTTCTTCCTCCTGCTGAGGAGCAGTAATGAAACAATACCACCTTCTCACATCAAGGTGCAGCAGTACTGTTGCCCAAGGGAGGGTGCACTTCCATATTCACCATCCAGGCAACGTTTACTCTCCAAAGTACTGCAATACGAACCCAAACTGGAACAGCAAAAATCACAGAAAAAAAAATCAAAGACAGAAAGAATTCCCACCTGCCTAGCCTGCTCTAATTTATAGCCCCTCTTTCATGTAATGAGGGCCACCTGAAAGAGAGCCACCTGCTCCAAGGCTATAGAGGGAAACAACAGTACTCCTCATGTTCCAGCTGGGAGCAATCTTCCCCAAGAACCATGCAGTAAGGCTGCAGCAGTTGCTTCCCTTGACCCCTTGTTGTGGGTCACATCCTCCTTTTGAGCAAGGGTGGAGAGTGTTTATAAAAGATGAAACACAGAGTGAGGACAGCTATGTAGTCTTATACCTGACCCAAGGGGCTGTCAGTCAGATGTGCACTAGCTGGTTGCTATTTTGATTCATATGCCTATGGACTTGTAGTAGCTTACAGTAGGTTTTTTGCTTCTAGTAAGAATTATTGAGAGAAAGTGGGTACAATAGAATAAATCCCAGCTAGTAAAACAATCTGATGTTTTAAGGTACAGATTTTCTGGGTTTTCTTTTATCATCCATTTGCTATCTTTCCATCTGGAGAGTTTGAAAAGCTCTGCAACAAGTATAATACAACATGTGTTCCAAAATTAATGTTTGTTTTTTGTGGGGTTTTTTGTTTGTTTGTGGGGTTTTGTTTTGTTTTTGATTTTTTTTTTTACTCTAAATAAAATTAAGCCTGCAGTAGAATTTTATATTTTTGTGTTCTGCTTCCAGAACCGTTATGTCCTTAACTTCCTTTTGTATGTCTCAAAAAAATTTAATGCACAAGTTGTGAAGCAAGGCAAGAAAAGCAAAAGCTTGCCAAATTTGGTGTATGAGTACTGATCAATAAAAGCTTACTTGTATTAGAAAAAAACCCCACACTTGTTCTGCAATAATAACAGAATTTATCGTAAGTTACTTTTAAAGCCACTTCAAAAAAAGTTTCAAGGCTTCATGCACAGGTGACCAAATGAGCCTGACCACCAGCTCACCAAAGGCTTAACAAAACAAGCTAAAAAACAGACCAGAGTTGTAGTACTTCATAGCGGTACTCAGGCAGAGAATGCAGATGGCAACCAGAGGTCTTAGCTTTGTGCAAATGAGATACAATTTTCCTTGCAAAGAGCAGAATTCTTCAGAAGCAGTCATGCTCCCAGATTTCAAAACAAAGCTCCCTTAGCCTCATTAGAGCCTTTCAAACAGACACATGGGGTATGTCGTAGGTCTTGAGCTGCTGTTAAACACTAGACTTGCAATTTTCAAGCTTTAGCAACCTTCTATAAAACTAAGGTCGCAGCAAAAAGAACAAAAACAAAAGTTTCAAGTTTAGCTTGATTGCAGAGTCTCAGTCAATTCAAATCTGAAGCAGGGTGGTAAAATTGCCTCACAGTGTTTTCATCTATCCTCAATAACCAGGAGAACAAAATGCAAAGGGATAATTCCTCCCTCATTTCCTAACTTCATTTAACAGATCCATACTCATGCTCATTCTCTCAAAGGTCTAGTATTTCCCCACTCTTCAGCTTCAATATGCCTATCTGGGTCTTCAGGGTTCTATTAACTCCTACACAGAAGGATTGCCTTCAGCTGATTTTTCTGAGGCTGAAGTTGGGAATTAACCATAAATGTTCAGCTAACCTGGACCATCCTATAAATGCCACTGGCAAGGACTTTAGGGTCTTTATAATGCTGACAAAAATCCTTATCACAGGAACTCCATCAACTCTTTTCCTCAGGGAGTATCTCCTTGGCCTTCTCCAGCAGCACGCTGCTGATCCCTTTGGCAAACAGCCTTTGACTGGAGTGAGCTCCAGCTTTCTGCCCCTACAAGCTATGCACATTGAACTGGCATCTTAAAGGACATCACCCCGACCTGCTCTCCCCCTCGTGCTTCTCAGGTGGCTGCCCAGGCATGGGTTGTAGTACCTCCTGTAGGAAGTGCACAGCACCAAAGCCATGGAGCCCATTGCTGTGGAAGTTTTCAATAACATGAATTGAATCTCTCTCTCCATCCTTCCAACTATAAAGCATTTTAAAGTTTTCTGGAGTATCAAGGTCAGAGAAGAGAAATTCTAAAAAATTTGCATTGCATAATGATACATCTTGTGAGATTAAAAAAACCCAAACTAATAAACACAAAGGAAGACAGAAAAATAGTGTTCACCTATAACTAAAAAATTACCAAAAAATGAGTATCCAGATTAGTTGGCATGTACCTCTTACTGTATCTACAGTGCTTACTCACAATACTTTTTACCCTATACTGTATTCTCTTATATGAAAATGTTTTCTAGCAAGCAAACAGGCAGAAGTATATTGCAGGATTTACATTTCCTTTTCAGCGCTGAGGATGTGCTGCCTTCTTTTTTCACTGGAGACACTAACCCACACTTCCCACTCCCCACATCACATGTTTGTAATTGTTATTCTCTGGAATGAGAAACATCTCAGTATTGCTGGAAAAGCTGCCTAGCCTCTCACAAATCATCTGAAATTCTGCTGACGTGTAGAGAAGAGGCAATGTGTGTAGTGTCTCAGACATTCAGCAGATGGATAGGATCCCAAGACCCAGTCTTGTCAGCAAAGACCTTGTGCAAAGGGAAAGGGCAATACAGTGTCATGCAATCCAAATCAGGCTGTTCTGCCAGATGAGGGACTCTCATGGGTAGTGGGAAATGTGAATCCTCTTGGGCAAAAAAGGGAGCTACATAAAGGATCCCTATATTCTGAGTGTTTAGCCCCTTAACCAAATCCAAGTGTATTTATGTTGCTTTTTATCACATAATTTCTTTATCCATCTTTATAAGAGCATTTTTACTTTTTGAAATTACTGGGATCCCATGCTTTCACTTGGCATTAACTGAAGTATTTTTCCACCTCTCTGCATCAAAGGTGCTACTGTCTCAACCATCCTCATACTTCTTACCAAAGTTGTCCCAATTTAAGCATCTGTTTAACTTTCCTAAATAATCTCAGAAAATAGTACCATGGAGTATTACATCATAGTAAAAGTAGGATTAGATCCTATCTATTGTGGCTTTGAAAATTAGCTCGACATTCAAATAAGATCACAGGATCAGAGTGTATTGCAACTAAAAGGCTGAAAAATGAGGTTAACTGCCAGAAAGTAAGCAGGAATTTCCATCAACAAGGACTCTCCCATTCACTATTCAATGCCAATCAAGTGAAATTGCTATGTAAGTCATCTTGATCCAATCTGAAATCAGTGTCAATGAATTTAGGATTGGGGCTGGTGTTATACACGCACAACTTTCCTGGACCTTTCCTAGTAGGATAAAGATACAAAAAAGGGGAAATTATTCAGGTTTCTTAATTTAATTACCTTAGGACTCTACAGACAGGGCTTGAAACTGAGGGTCAGAACTTCCTTTATCAAATGATTTACATTTTCAGTGTCAGACAAAAACACAGCAAGGAAAATGGAGTTAGTTTTAATGACTTGCTTCATACAAACCCTAACACACTGTAATCAGAAGCTTTTTATAATATTCTTCTATATAGACAAGTCTGTATCTTGCACAGGTTCCCTCAAATGCTACAATATATTAGTATAAATAGTTAGTATCATTAAAAAAACCCAGATTTGATAAAAAGTCTTATCACATTTTAGAAGTTTTCAAAATAGGAATAGAGACTAATTATGTGCTGGAGGGACTGTTCTGATATATGAATCATTACTTCTAGATACCTATTTAAGTACAGATTCATATTGTCTTAATGATCTTTCTTGATAATTAAATTTTGTCTTGGAATTCTACTGATACAATGAGAAACTCATGTTCTATTTCCTTCCTATTGTACCTGATATTCTATGCCAACCATTTTAAAAATAGGAAACCCTTTGTCCTTGTTGAGATGGTTCAAGACATATACTTTTGCCAAGAAAATCATTAGCCCTTGCAGGTAACCTCCTGCATGTGATGGATTCATGAAGTAACCTCAGGAGTTTCAAGCCCCACATTTAAGAGCAGAGAAACAGAAGCCAAAGCTCTCTAGTAAACCAGTCCTGTATCAAGGCTTTGAAGTTGAATAGGACTGGTTAAACAACTATCCTTCAAAAGTTACCACAGTCCATGCACTTCTATGAAACCAAATCTGGAATTGCATTGACAAATACTTCATGCTAGCAACCAGTATCTCCTACATATACCATTTCTAGCCCATAAACCTGTGGGAGAAGACTATATCAGAGGGATCAGAAATACTTTGCAGAGAGAATAGATCCAATTATAAAATTCCTAGACACATTTTTTTCTGCTTAGATTAATTAATTACATTGACACACTGAAGAGTGAAATCTAGCCCTTGCCCTTTTCTAAATAAGGGCACAACCCGTTTTCAGAAATTGATTTAGTCTCATTTCCCCAGAGCTCATTAAAAAGTATTCCATTTAATGTTTGGGAGGTTTTTGGGTTTGTTTTTGTTTGTTGGTTGGTTGGTTTTTTGTTTGGTTTGGGGTTTTGTTTATTTGTTTTTATTGGAAATGATTGTTTGGGATATAGGTTCATGTAAATTAGGTAAAGAATGAGAATTTAAAGGAATTCCATATTACCTACAGCCACCAGAAGTGTGTAACCTTCCTTGTGCTGGGTATTTCCATATTTCTGTTTCTTCTCTTATTTCCTTCTTTATGATTGCTACTACAACAGCTGAGCTACAGTTAGCTTTATGTGTGTGGCTTTTTACAGTTGTTTCCACAATTCTGCAATGCTTAATATTTGGCTACATGTTCTTAGGCACCTTGTTCAATAAAGTAGATACTCATGGAGTTGTTACGTATCTCTCATTTATCCTCTGGTTTTAATATCATAATGACGGCTGACCTGTGTATTGTCTACTGTGGAAAAAAATTGTAGCTGCTTCAATAGTCAATTTGTATAATCTCAAATTTTAAATTGTTCAGAAAAAATAGTTTTGTCTTAGAATTTTGCTGGTTTTCAAATCCCTAGGTTCCTACATCACATTTAAAACCTACTGTTTTAAATACTTTCTTTTACTACTTCTACTAAAGTATTCCTAAACATGCTTCTACTGCTTAAATGGCTTAAGTAACTGCTGGCTTAATGTTCTAGAAATAATTATACATTTATCATTTCTACACATCCCAAATAATAATCTGTATGTAGCTCTGAATCTTCATTCAGCTCATTTAACTGGGGTTTGAAAAATGTTATTTTCTCATGTCAGGATATTCTGATTTGAGTAATTACTGGTACAATTTCCAGTCTAATATCACACACCTCATTATAAACAATAATAAAGCTTCACAATAGCGTGCTGAAAGAAAAAAAAATAATTATCCTTGTCGAGTGGCTATGAGACAGTATTATTTTCAAATAGTGTCTTAATCACCTGCCTGTTACTATCAGAGAGGTAAAGCCCTACTTGAATAATTATGGTTTCTCAGTATCACTAAAACAACATCCTAAATAATTTTGCAAAACATTCTTATAAGCTTTGCTGCAATTTGCCTTGAGACATCACCATGACACAGTTGATTAAAGATTTCCTACATAAAGAAATCTAAACTATTTCTGTGACTCTGTTATCTTGCAAAACATGACCCAGTAGCTAAGTCACATAGCCAAAAAACACCCCAGGCAAACAGCTGCCCTGACTTAGATGTATATCTAATTACTAGACCTCTCAGACAGCACCCTCCAAACAGTTTTAAGAGACAATTTTTCTCTTTTTCTCTTGCTCTGCTTGGTTCCATCCACAGAAATCTGATCCTGATAAAAACATGCAAATTTCACCACAGTTCACCAGTGAAGTCAAGCAACTATTTCAGGTTTGGCCCAGTCTATTCATAGTTATGCCTATTTCACTAAATAAGCAAATAGCTATTAAAATTTTCTGCAGTTCATTTCCTTCTTTCTCACTTGATGTAATTGACTGGGTAAATCCCTGTTTACCTGCTACCTGTTTTCAAACCTCTGACACTCAGAGACCTAGAATCAGGAATAAAATGTCCACCAGGAAGACCAGTCCCTCCCAGTCTCAAAGCACTCTCCTGCCTCACAGTAGCTCCGAAAGTGTAGAATTTGTTATAAAGAAAACTTCAAACCTCTTGCAAAGCTCTAGGAAAAACAGCCCACATGTGCATCAGGCTTCGCAGACAGAGGCTGCAGGATGGATCTCATATTTTGGGAGAGCCTGATGACACAGCTTATTCTGCTTGCTAAGGAGGAAAACTTTTCAATCCCCAATAACCCAAATCAAGCAGAAAATCTGCAGCAGTGTATCTCACAGGACAGCACTGTTTGTTAAGTTCAGGAAAGTTTTCTGAGGGGCCAATATTCTTAGTTGGTGGGTACTTCCTAGAAACACATCCTTTGGGACAACTGACAGCACAGCTTTCCAGCAGCTTCAGTGTACAAGGCTTTCAAGGACAGCAATGAATCATCTTCACGTGGGCAATGCACATCTGGGGAAACTGAAAGTCTTATAAGAAGTGTTTCAAAATGCATGCTGGCTTGCCTTAATGTTATAAATTAGTACATTTTTAACTCAGATACACGGCACATTATTTTCAGACTCTGTTTCTCCTGCAGGAATTTTATTTGTAAACCAGCACCTGTAGGAACAAAACATCATTATTTATAACTCTTCTCTCTGTCACATAAACAAATCTTCTGCCAAATCCCTTACGATATTGTGGAACAAAACAGAGCAAATAATGCTGCAAATTTTATTTAAGCTAATACATGCAGCACTAAACGAGGTTCTGGTCATGGCTGATTTTAATTCTCTATGTAATCTGCAGCAAATCACTTGGTCCTTTGGTTTCTTTCCCTCTTCTGTAAAATCCAGAATAGGAAGGCTAATGTAAACAAGGCAGGAGTTCAGAAGTACAAGGAGACCTAGAATTTCAGAACTGAATTGTCTGAAATGCTGATGTTTTGATCCAGATACAGAATAAAGCACAGCTTGCACTGTGATATTCTTGGAACTGCAAATATCTTGGCTGCATTAGCAATGCTGAAGTCTAGGAAAGGCTCACTGGGAAATAAAATCCAGACTTGTAGGAAATGGTTGGCTTGGGAAGTTATTCTTCCAAGACAGAAATTAAAATGTAGCAAGTAATCACAGTGTGGAAAACTAGATTCAGAATTGTTCTGGATGAAACCTGGAACAAATTGGCTGCTTGGCCAACCTGGACAAGGGTAGCACGTCAACTGGACCCATGCCCTTCTCTTTGACCAAATCCCACTTTTCACTTGACAAACTGAAAAAGGTTTCTCAAAACTAAAAGGTTTCCCAAAAAAAATCAAAACTAGCAGAATCTGGAACTGCTCTTATTGTCTCATATAAATGACACTAGTGGTGCAATTTTCTCTATTTTATAAACTACCCTCAAATGCTTCAGAGAGCAGGTCATGTGGTAGCTAATTCCACAATGAAATTTGGTAATAAGCTGTTTGGTACAGCTCACTATCTCAGAGTCTTCATATCTAATTCTCTGTGTGGAATAGAGAAAATTAAGACAAAACTCCTCCATTCTTCCTGTGGAAACATAAATACTTTTCTAAGGCAAAACTACTTTCTTAAGACAGTTTTCTCTTCAAACCCTTCTGTTTTGTTACTTAAGTACAAGTTCTGTTTGCCTTGTAATACCAACATCTCTTAATGAAATTGAAATTGTCTGTGCCATTTCAGGAAATGTTTGTGTAAATTATATCTTCAAAAAGAGTGATAACAAAACAAAATATCTCAGTCTAGACATGAACAGTGCCAAATAACCTAGAAGAGAAACATGCTGTTACTCAAAGCTGGGAATTAAAACAGAAGCATTACAGTAAGTCACTTGCGATGCAAAGGTTATTAATTAACAGAATCTGACTGTGATTTGTTCAACTGATCATAAAAATTTACCTTAAAGCAATAGAGCTCCCTAGTGCTAGAGGTGGAGCCAATACCACTGGGCTCCTGTGCTGTAAAGAAATTAAGGGGGGGAAAAAATGTTGAGTCAGTTTCTGAAAAGCAACCTCAGACTGATTTTGTTCTTTCAATCTAGTCATGAGACTACTTCCTATTTCATTTTAAATCCTTGGCTAAATAGAAATTATTTTATTCTAATTTCTCTGCTGCAAAGTATTAGGATTACACCAATATTGATAATTGGCTTTTGGCAGCTTAATTACAGCTTAGTCAATCTTTTAAAAAATATAAATACAGTATGAAGCTTACAGAGATGGGTGGAATGAAAGTCATTAAAAATTGCAATCATAAATAATTGAATCTGTGTGTTGTGTATTTAACAAAGTGCTCTTTATATTACTTCTGTTACTGAGCTCTAAATTACTGGAAAATTCCAAACATTTTCCAAGTTGAGCAAACATGACAAACTAAGCATACCAGATCTTACTATTTCTTCCTTTTTGTTTGTTTGTTCGTTCATAGGGGGTTTTGTTCTGTCCAGGGTAGTGGTAATCACTGGCTTCTGAATCAATTCCTATTGCATTATCTAAAGTTTTCTCTCATTCGAGTAATCACAAAGGCAAAACCCTAATTGCTATGAAATTGCCATTACAAGACATATTTTTCCTGCTCCCTCTCTAATTTTGCAATGACCTATGGTGACATATGCAGTTTGATTACCATAAAACATTAGGATTGGAAAGTGATCTCATTAGAGGTTCTTTATAAAGAAGGCAGTACTTTTACAGAATAACATAGCAGCAGCTTTTTCTTTTAAAATAGCTAATAAAGTATTCTTTTGAGAAACTGTGATAAACACTGGCAATTTAAGTTTGTGTAATTCTCACTGATTGACTGTAATGAGTCTCCATTTGTCTTGTAAACTGAATGCTTAATTGCTGTGTTCAAAATGACATCAGGTTATTACAGTGTTCAGTACATCTAAACCAAAAAGTTATTAACTGGCTAATTTGCAAGCCTGAAGGGACTTCAGAATCTCTATTAGATAATACATTATTTATATTTCACGATTATGGAATTAGCTGTCTGGCTCTTTGTGGCTTATAAAATAAGTAATTAAAATTACCACCACTGACCACCTGTGGCTTCCAGCAGAATTCAGCTGAAGAAGGGGAAAACGAGCAGAATGCTGCTTATCAAATTTTTGAGAGATGTGAAAAAGCTTGTTTGCCTCTTGTGAGATTTCAGGGAATTTAGGCATGAAAACAATAAAATCTCATTTTATGAAACTCTGGTTCACCTGGCATCTAGTCCTGCCAGGTCTTCATTCTCACCATTTTATTTTCCTGTTCCCCAGGCACTTGGATATGTGCTGCTGACGCTTGCCCACTGGGTGAAGCGGAGCAGTTCAACACCAAATGCACTCCTTCCTTGCCAGATTACGCCTTCACCTGCCAGTCCTTGGGGCAGCTTCGTAAGAGACTGTGTCGCTTGTACCAACAAGATGAACATCGCAAAAGACAACACCCATTGTGTTTGACATATAGCTGAAAGTGCTGGTGCTGTTTGTTTGTAGGAGTCACAGGCAAGTGAAGCAGAGGTCCCAGCCACAGGAGAGGAGATGCACTCTGAGCATCCAAACCACCAGATTGGGAGCTTGTTTTGCACAGGGCCTTCTTCAAGTCTCTCCCTGTGAAGCTGTGAAGAAAACAGGCTGCAACAGCCAAAACTGGAGAGAAGCCCTGGGTTTCTCATTTCTACAACAAAACCTGCTCCAGCACTTTCTCCAGAGGCCTTTTGTAGGAGCAGAAACTTCTCCAGGGTGAGACTGAAGAAGTGTGACTGCCATGTGACTCAGCAGTGTGTCTTTATACTAACCAGTGCTGCCTGGGCTCCTGCCTGGAATGCCATATCTAGTTTATCTCAAATGGCTCAGGGAAGGCTACACCAGAGCAGCAGAACATCCCCCACTGACATCCTGGGAAGAAGCTGGATTTAAGCCTCAGTCCAACTATTGCATTAGTCACTTCTTTGCAGCACCACACAGTTCCCACCACAGAAGCACAGGGAGCTCAGCTGCTAAAACCAGGGTTTTGTTTCCACTGTAGGGACCAAATGTTCTAATTATCTCCAAAAGCCATGATATTTTTAAGCATTTAGACTTTAATTACTTGTCCAGGGCTAGGGAAGATGAAATGCCCCTCTGCAGACAGCAAGTGCATGGAAGTCTTACTTAATTTTTGTGGGCTTTAAAACTGCCATCAGATTCGAAGTTGAATTTCACTTGCAGCAGGATAGTGGAAGAGCTAAGTAGGAAAACATACCCTGATTTCCTTGTTCTCCCATCTGCCAGACAAATGAGGCTACCCACACCGTATTTCTGTTTAAGTATTGTGGAGTCCCCAGACTCATTTAATGACTTTTTTGAGTAGGTTTTGAGACATTGCCCTTGGTCAGGTGTGTGACAGCAAGCCTATTAATCAGCCAAAAAGGCCAAAAGTCCCAAAGGCATAAAAAATAAAAGATTAAAAGTTATCTATCAATACGCCTGCCTTCTTCCAGACCTCCAGTGATCTGTGCAGTCAGAATCTCTGAAAATCAGAGGGAGAAAAATGAGAGGGAAAAATTGGTATTTCAGAGTATTTTGTCCATGAGATTTAAGAGGTTTTTCTCTGTTATGACATCTATGCCTAAATAGTTTGGTTGCCCTACAAGATCAAACAGTGTGGTCCATTCAACCCTCAAAGCACTGATGATAATGATGGGAATCAAAGAGAAAACAGCATGAGGTACTGGAGATGAGAGGGTAGTTTGTGCCCCAGAGCTATTTTGTTACAGTGATTATAATGCAGTAGGCTTCAGAAATTACAAGCTGCTCACTGAATCCCACAGAAACTGCAAGACTGAAATCTCTGAAGATATCTGTGGGCTGGAGGATAAAAAAGTAAGTCAGGGCCAGCTGTTATGTATAAAACAACTGCCTCAGTATGATACCAGCATTCTAAGCCTCTAATGTCATAGAGCCTGGAAGACAACAAAGCGGTTTCCACTTCATGCATCAGTCAGCCAGAGTCCTGGCTAATAAATCCTTGACAAATGCATACCCCAGGCATCTGGCAAGTATCTACAAATCACAGTTTATGACGCGGGACAGCCCCTTCACAATGATTTTTTTTAACACAAGTCCACAACAGCTGGTACTGGAAACTGATAGTGCAAGTCATCTGGACATGTGTAGCCTTCATGATCATAACTTAACCTATAAAATCTTGGTAAAGAAGTAGGATCTGTGGAAGGCTGATGGGCTAAAATTATAGCAGTTGGGTGACATGACAGCTCTTCCAGTCTCTACTACAAGTACACACAGCTTCTCCACCCTCAGCTGAGCACTTTGGAAAGAGAAGACTCTTCAGGGCTGACAGCAGGAAGTTTTACTCAACAATACCAAGGAGAAGTAATTGATCTAATGTTGGGTAACTGCTGGGATGCATCACTCTTGTTTATAGAGACTGTAATTATTACCAGGTAACTGCTGTGCTTTTAGCTCCTGCTAATTTTGTTTTGGCTTGTCTTCTCTGATTTACATGCAGAACATGGGTCTCTAACACAAACAATTGTGTGAGTTATAGAAAAAACTTAGCCTTTTTTCTGGTAAACAAGGGTCTACTCAGAAAAGTATTTCTTACAGATAGCACCCGGTATTCTTCAGCCTGCTTAAGAACTTGGTAACACCTTCAAATTCTTATCATAGTGATAATTTTTGTTTCTTTTTAATAGAAGATTACCGAAATACCAGTCCTTTAGACTGAGTGTTGCATATCAATGTCAGCGTTGTTATTTTCATGCTGAATATATTGACAGATTTCATACCGCCAATCTGAGAGCATGGTTTGGCTTGGCCACCCTTGATGTCTAGCCAATCCTTGTCCACGCTGTGATCCTCCAATGTACTTTGGGGTAAGGAATAATGAAAACCACACCATACAAACACAAAATAATCTCCCCATCTCCCACAGTCTGCATACTAAGACTCTTTTTCTTCAAAGCACAAGAAATTCAAATTATTTTAAAATTAATGACTTGTGTCCACTCTGGGTGATCTATGGAAACTTCATGGAGCAGGGAATATTTACAAGAGTGGGAGGCATTGAGTGACCCTTGTGAAGGAAGCTGCCTTAACAGCGAGACAGTCTGAAATTAGAATAAGTACAACACTCCTCATCATTCCTAGGAAAGGACTTGTAAAGTCCTGATAATTTCCCTTTGCATCATCAGTACCCTCATCAGGCATCAACACTGTTAGTGGCGTCATTAACCTTCTATGGCCTTGGCTTAATGGTGCTTAGAGCCAGATCCAGAGCACAGCTGACTGAAGCACAATCACATCAGAATGGAGATACCCAAAGTAACACATTCCTGTCAAAATCCCCCTTCTCCACTGTAAAAGCCAGCACCTGCTGCTTTTCTGCTGTAGATACCTATCCTGCCCTCATTTGTGGGACTTGATTTGCAGTGTATGGACATGTTTAGTGGGCACTGAAATCCTGCCACCTTATTTCTTCCACTGGGAAGCAGCTGGGACCAGCAGCACAGCCCAGCACTCTCCAGCCAGAGGGTGCAGAGTAGGAATGCAACTGGAGGCCTGTGCCATCTCCATTACAGCCTGCAGAGGTAGCTTTGCCAATCAGCTGGGCAACAGCAACCAGCTGCTGTCCTCACTAAGAGCAGGAGTGACAGGGAGAAGTCTCCCCTACTTCTCCCATCTCCTGCTGTGGTTGGCAGTGGCAGATCAGGTGGCTGTTGCTAGAGAGATACAGATGTGCCCTTAAGCACAAAATACATGCACGTGGGTGTGCGTGTAATGAAACTCAGTAGAAGCTGCCTTTTTCAATCCATTTCCCTCCCACCATAAACTTGGCTGAAGCTGGGTTGAGAAAAGCTCAGTGAGGCCATGAAGAGAGAGAGGGAAGAGGGAGAAAAGGGGACAAACAGCCCATACTTTAAACCCTGTGCCAAGGGATGCTTAAGTGTTTTGCATAACGCACAACAGACAAAGGGCATAAACAAGCTAAGCCCCTTTGTGGAGCTGACTAGTGTTTTGAACCACTGAGATCCCACAGAAAACCTCTCTGCTAGAATTATTTAATGATGCAGAAAAGAATATAGGCCCCATTATCCCCAGGCTGTGCTGAATTTTCAGGGTTGACAGTATTTACCCTACTTAAGGAAGTGAGTGACACTTTTCAGAACTGATCTTTAAGGCTCCCAATATACCTTTGTTTACTTCTAGTATTAAACTCCCAACATACCCTTGTTTACTTCTTGTATTTAAACTGTGTTAAACCAGTTCTTGAAACGACATACATTTTGATGCAAAGCAAGTGACAAGGCTCCTAACCAGATGTGAGCCAGCTAGAGAAAATATAAAGGACTGGACATGATCTTTGGTCTGATGTTTTGTTACCATTCATTCATCTGCTCTCCTGGTTGTCCCCACATAGACATAGCCTTTGAAGCATCCCTTAAACGTACTACTTAAAGCATTAGAGTGTCTTGACACATCCTTGTATAAAAATCAGTCAGTAGCTTTTAAAAGACATTTGTAACTTCCTAGAAGTTAGGCAGGTAAGATTGTCAAAAACTACGCAACAGTAGTCATATATACTGCTTTATTGCTACTGCTAATAAATTAACCATAGGAAATTTAAATATTTAATGTGCAATAACATTGGTAAAAGAGGTATTTATAAAGCGAATGAAGTACTTCAGGTATGTCCTTTTAAACAGGACTTCAGAGTCTGTGAGGTTATTTTTAGCCAACCTTTACGCTTTGTCATTTTTCACTCCGCTACAGGCTGTTTAGCATGCTGTCTCCTTTGCTCCTTTTGGATTATGCTATTTTCTCCTCAAAGTTTTAAGTTCAGCTCCCTCACATTTCTGGCATTTGAAAATGAGGCTAAAAAAATGCATGGAAACCATACTATCGATTCTGATGCAAAGGCTGGTCATTTGTAACTCCTGTATGGATCTACTGACTCCCTTTGGCAACAGTCAGCTTTACCTTTGAGCCTCTCACTGTGATGGCTGCTAGTGTCTGTGTCACTTCCTTGTAAAGCTTGCATCGGCAGTTACTGGCTTTCCTTAAATTAATGCATGACACTTCAACTGCAGAGAACTCATACTATATGCATTTTATTTCCCTAGACATTATTTAGCATTATAATAGGAAATATAATGTATACTGCAAGTAAAAAACAAACCAAAAAACAACAACAAATTAGGCTATTGATTTGAGCTTCCATTAAGCACATATCTATGCAAGAACCAATGCTACCATTCCTTGCTTCCAAGTTTGAGTTTTGATTTTAACTGTGAGCAGGATTGAGGAATCAAAACAACTGCAGAAAAACAGGCACACCCTACAATCACTCATTTGGCAGGCCACAGCAATTTCTTACCTGTTAAAATAAAAAAAAAGCAAATCTGAGTTTCTAAGGAAAGGACTGAAAAAAATTACAGCATTCTGGAAGGGGAAGGTAGCAGAGTTAAATGAAAGGTGGTAGAAAAATAGAGACAGTAAAAAATTAGATTAAATGTGAATGGTTTCTAAAGTCTCAAAAAAAACCCACCCAAATTTGTTTCTAATACTGTATTTCATGTTTTCACAGTAATATTCTTATAACAGATGGTTCCCTGAGCCATAACTGTCTTTCTCTGAAAGACAATTAGAGACACATAGATCAACACAGTAATGTGCTGAGGATGTCACTCAAGTTTGCTCCCCTTTGGAAACATCCAACTTTGTGTCATGTTATTGATTATTATGGGGTAGAGATGCATTACTACCAACACTTGTACTTCTTACTGAAAATCCAGTAGTATTTATTGTTTCACCTATAAAAAGCTGTTTCTTAGAGCAAAGTGATTACATGACAATCTCATTTTTATATAAAACTGCAGACACTCACACTTGAATAGTAATGCTAACTGTTCAAATACAACAAAAAATTAGTAACAACCTATTATGCTGTACTAGCATTAAGTCCTATTATTGGTTGTTCCTCAAGATTATATGCAGCTACTTTGCAAAAATAATCAAAGAATAGGTAGGGTTACAAATACAGTCTTCCTGGAGTCTTTTAAGCAGAAAAGCACAGAAAACCTGGAGAATGTTATTCACTTCACTAAGAAGTTACACAAAAGCTGTCTTTGGTCCGCTGTGATCCCTGAGTGAGGAAAGGTTTAACACATCCAAGGACATGGTCTCTGTTCTGCACTTCTGGAGAGTAAATTTATGCAAGGCAGTGGGTATGTCTGGGAATGGACCTCTAGACAGGTCACAAAGTCCTTTTTGCTTACAGTATTTTCTTCTCAAGAAATTGTCATCTCAGAAAGTCAATCATCCTTCCTAATAAAGAATGTCCCTAACTCTTAGGCAAAAACCAAAACTAGTTAAAGTGACAGACTTAACTGCAATTGAAACTAAGAAGTCACAGTTCTCTTTTAAACATTCACTCAAATCATAAGTAAGCCAAAAAATCCAGACAAAGCTGTAAATCAGATTCTGATCCCATCATGTGGATCGTTCTCCTTTAATAGCAAAACAACAGTATTTTCCATCAGAAATCTTCACAGTATGTCTGTGATATGGACAGGGGGCTGTAATATTAAAAGAGTTTGGGTTTTGTTGGCGTTTTAAAAGTGTTTGAACCTCATATGGCTTCATTTGTGATCTTGGACCTCTGAAGGGTAATAGGTTGGGAGAGTATCATTGCAGACAGACAGCTCCTCAGTTCCAAGCTTCAAGTGAGTGCTCATTGGGTTGTAACCACCCTTCTCAGCCGTGCAGTTCCTCAGCTGCAGTTCTTTGGTGAAGCAGAATTCAATCTGGCCAATTGTCTGTGCTTTTTCACCCTAGAAACATAAGAGATCAGATCAGCTTCATGGGGAGAAGGAAATAAATTCTTCAGATACACTGCCCTATCTATAGAACACAATAGGGCTTATCTGTATATTTGCCAGTCAAAAAACGTGCAGGAGAGTAATACAAGAAGCATCCACTCTGAACAGCATATACATACTGTTACTCAGTAACAATTTGGGGAATTGCCTAACTAATCTTCATTATGAAATGTTGAGACACATGATCTTGCCCTTCAC
The DNA here is from genome assembly GCA_013399695.1 of Formicarius rufipectus. Lineage (NCBI taxonomy): Eukaryota > Metazoa > Chordata > Aves > Passeriformes > Formicariidae > Formicarius > Formicarius rufipectus. The sequence continues at coordinate 773,440 of VXAU01001879.1, read as the reverse complement.
TACATTTACTAAGAAGCTATTCACCTTCATGAGCTCTGGCTGAACTCTGTCATTACTGAAGGGTAAATGTGTCCTGAAAGCCATCCATCACCAACTCCTCATAGCAGGGCAAGAACCGAGGCAAATAGAATTCTCCAAAAAATGAGAAAAGGAACTCAATTTTATAATAGCTTTTACTAGAAAGAATACAGAACCAAGCAGTCAAAAGGAGGACAAATGTCATTTTTGGACTACGGAAATAAATTAGGAAGCCATGGAATCCTTTCAAGTGGCAAAAAGATTACATGAAAATCTCCTTAAATGCTCAGGTCTAACAAAGCTAATGCAGAGAAAGACTGGTTTTGAAAAAATTAACGAGGACAAAAACATATGTACAAGATACACAACTGTGGTGAGAGTTTCTTTGTTGTTTGGGATTTGTGTTGTTGGGGGTGTTGTTTTTGGTTCTTTTTGTTGTTTTTATTTTTGTGTTTTTTGTTTGTTTGGGTTTTTTGTTTTATTTTGTTTTTAAAGAAACTTAAGAACAGCAAGTGTGTATTATGTTTCAAACACCAAAGCATTTCAGGTACGGACAAAGCTGAAACTCTGAAAAGGGGTATCTTTAAATAACTGGAATGTACTTTTTAATTTCTATTACCTTCAACTGTTAAGCACAAGAGACCCAAGCTATAAATAACTTTCACATAATTGGAGCAGTATCCCAACTGTACTAAAAGCAATGGCAGAGCTACAGTGAACAGAGCTATAATCTGGGGTTTGCATTAGCTCTGTATTTCTTTAACATCAAGAGGTGGGTGATATTCAACTAATATTCCTTTGTTGCTTCAAGTAACTTGCTCTTCTTGGCTTTAGCCATCTCCTATTAAGCTTTACCAGGTGGAGTGGAAAGTGCTAAGCTACAGCAATACTTACAGCATGGTGGTTACAGCATTCATGCAAGAGATGCAGGCTTAAGTCTTTTAAGACAATGAGACTTTTAAAACCCAGTGCTCCCACTTTCTGGGTAGAGTATATTAACAGTAAAGTTAGTAAGTAAAGGATGGACAGTTCCTGCAGAAGCAATATTTCTGCATTAAGAAAAGACTGTGGCAACAATGACATAAGCTGAACTCAGCAGTGCCAGTATGTAAGCAATGTTTTTATGAACTCACCTCCAATAATCAAGAAGTATCTAAACTGCAAAGAGATGCATAAACAAGGAAGACCTAGACCTAAGTTTCAGCATACTGTAGGTTTTTTACTCTACTGCGTGCCCTTTTTTTTTTTTCCCAATAAAACTGCTGTTACATTTATCTTTTTTTTTTTTCCATTTTGGAAACTTTGGAGAGTGTTTTTTGGGGGTTTTTACCTCTTCTGGAGCAAGGCATTGTATCTTGGGAGTTACGCCATAAAATCGTGTAAGAGCTTCTTTTATGGCAGTCATCTGAAAAATTAAAAAGCTTACAGAGATTAGTAAGTCATAAGCACATTGTCAAACAGCTCTCACACTTGTTAAGCTCACACAAACTTTTAGAAAACTTAAAACCTTAAAGAATTATAAAATTTTAAGACAATCACTTGTTCTATACAAATTAGTTGACTCCTGCTGAAAAAAAGTGTATGCACATGATTTTATAAAAAATTCCCTCTTACCTCATAGTATGAACTGCTTGGCTTTATTCCAGCTTTCAAGAGACAACTGAAACAAAGGTAAAACATTTTTCCATGTTTCCTGCAAACACACCTTTATAATCATTAGGCAAAACAGATAAGGAGAATTTGGCATTACAGCGATGGGGAGCAAGGACAACTCATTTTCCATTCTTTGCCAGGCCTAGGAAAGGTCCCCCTTTTCTGAAAGGCCACTTCCCATCTGGCTTGGCAAGGTCAAGAAAAATCCTCTCCCCCACCCTAATTTGAGGAGCTGGGAAAGTTGACCCTTCAGACATAGCTACTGGAAAGGGACTTTCAGAGTGCTCCCTTCAGTGCCATGTAGGGCATGCAGTTCAATTACTTCTTTTTCCCTGCTTTGAGACACCTGAAGGACACAGAGGCAGACTTGGGAGGCTGCTCCAGGTACCCTCATAACTGAACACCGGGTGGGCTTACTGGGGTGGGAGGCACAGAGCACACTGGGTGAGGAATACGGTGTGTCAAACTGGATCAACATTAATGTCAGGGCAGAAACGTTTCCTAATAAATATGTTTTTGAAAAGTTATTCATATGAAAGAAATGAGGTAACATGCAAGAACCTCCAGCCTGAAGACCCCTTCCTTTGGATTCAGTCCTCAGAGGAGTCCACATTTCAAAGCTGACAAGACTCAGAACCCAATGCATGATGAGTCTTTGAATCCCAGCTTCTTCTGTAAGGCATGGGAATGGTCAATATCTTGCAGGATTTAAGCCATAAGTGCTGATAATGCTCAGCCCTTTCAAGGTCAGGTTCTGCACCACGAAGACTTTACTAACTAAACAACAAGCTGTTTTTCATAGTCATTTCACACTGGATATAAGGAGGTCAATAAAATAGATGATGCTCTTAATTCTTACAGAAGCCTGCATGATGTCCTCTTTTAATTTGCTTTTTGAAAATAATTTTTTTAATAACTAACATTAATTTTTCTTAGTCAAGTATAAATGAAATACAGTCAGAACATTGGCAGTCTTCACTTTTTTCAGTAAAGATAAAATTAATTATATTCATTTTCACAATGAATAATAAGCTCTGAGCAATTAACTTCAACATGCTTCAGTTTCTATTCTTTTGCAGTGTTGCACATGTTGATAGAGAGTCACATAATCGGTCACTGTGCCATCTGTAAATGTTTTAGTCATACCATCGCAGCTACTTAGGCAACTGACTTAGCAGACATTATTAATTTTAACACTACATATGACATACTCTTAAACAATGTGTCTAGAAAAACCGACTTTTAAAAGACACCTACAAAAATGGAGACGAGATAAGAAAGACTTATTTCTGTTGTGCATATGCAAACTAATGAGACTTTAGTTAGAAGATTTCTTGGACAAGACACTTAGAACATAAACAGGATTTGTTTGTTTTGCTGGGTTGTTTTACTCCGTTTTTTTTAAGGTATGTTTCTAGACACAAAACAATTTCCTCTCTCAGATACTGTCCTCTTATAAAGACAGACAATCCATGGTCAACAAATCTAAGTCAAATATTCTCTTCCCCATATCAAGCACTGATGAGGAAAGGACCCTAACCTTCTGGCATTCACCTGCAGCCAGAATGCATACCTACAGTGCTTGGACAAGCCACAACATTCCCATCAAGATTCTGAATCTGAAATGGCCAGTGCTTTGGAATCATGAGGAGGAATCAGCCCCTAGCACAAGTGTCGTATCAGGCTTGTTAGAAAGGACAGCAGAGGGCTTCCTGCAGCAGCTGAACATGGCCTTTCAGGGCATTCTCTCTTGCTGTTACCTCTCAGCCATTTCCCACGATGTTCTGCACAATTTTGCCTGCAGCTGGTCCTTTCCTCTAATCTGAGTACTGTCTTAAAAACAAATGTTGGGGCCTCAGTATGACTCAGAATTGTGGGAGGTTTTGTCATTTCATTTAGAAGTTTACAGGTACCACAGTTTTTGGTAGCAAGATAAAACCAATACAGCTTCTCAAAAATCTACTGGCTCACATTGTGTAAATATGATGCTGTGAAAGACTGTGCTGGCTTACCAGACTCTGAAGTAACCACAGACATAATTCTTAGAGTACACAACCCTTCCTCTGAACACCAGTACTAAAAATTTTCCCTCTGTCATCAGATTCATACTTTCATTTCAGGACAGATTTGAAACTTCTAGAAACTGTTTGAAATACAAGGCAGACCATTGAGTTCATTTACTTACCTGTTAAGATCAACATGCTTGTAGAGTTCTAAGGTTTTGCCAAAGTATTTTTTCTGAGAATTAAGGACCTCGATTGTGGCTGCACAAGTGCCGTGTTTGTCCCACTCATGTTTCCTACAACAGAAAAGCAAAATTTAAATTTTTGAAAACATTTGCAGATGTTTTGTGCTGTGCAAGCTAGCTATTATACTTAAATCAAGTACCTGAAAGGCTACAGACATGAAATAGACACTGCACACAAAAGGAGCTCACATATAAAAAAGCAAAACCAAGAAAGATTACTTCCCACCACTTTAATTACAGCAACATCCATATATCTATGAAGTAAATATGTATCACGCTCTTATGATACAAAGATTTCTCAGTATATTGCAAAGAGATGTTTGGAGGTAGAAACTAAGGATTTGCCTAGAAAAGAAGTATCTCTAAACTTATGTGTTATTCAAAACTGAAGTCACTTGGTATGTTCAGCCTGGAGGAGACTGAGAGGAAACCTCATCATAGTTAAAACTGTCTTGTTAGGGGAAGGCAGAGGCACAGGCACTCATCTCTTCTCTGTGGTGATCAGTGACAGGACCCAAGGGAATAGCCTGAAGTTGTGTCAGGAGAGGTTTAGGTTGGATATTAGAAAAAGGTTCCTCACCCAGAGGGTGGTTGGGCACTGGAATAGGTTCTCTAGAGAAGTGGTCACAGCACCAAGCCTGGTAGAGTTCAAGAAGCACTTGGACAGTGATATCAGGCACATGGTGTGACTCTTGGGGATGGTTCTGTGCAGGGCTAAGGGCTGACCTGATCCTTGTGGGTCACTTCCAACTCGGCACATTCTGTGAGTCTTTTATGTTAAATGCACTTTCAAAGAAAAAAAAAAATTTTCAGAACCAAAGGATTAAGCCTTATTCTGGGCAGAACAGTGACACTGCACAAGCTGCTAAGAATAAGACTTTAGCATTAACTTTTTTTTTTACAAAAAACTGTAAAAAGCTATAAATATATTTTAACAATTTTGAAGTCTATTGAAAGTCTAAACAGCATAATCTTTAATAAGAATGCCTGTAGATTTCAGGACAGTGTCTTTTTTAATTAGTTCCTTTCAAATTTCAAATCACTCTTCACAGTGTTACTTGTTTTGCAGCATAGCCATGTAAAAAAAAGAATAAAAATAATTATGCTCATGAAGCTAATTCTGACCATTCAGCACAGGCAAATGAAATTCCATATTCACCTCTTCCTTTAAAATGCAAACTGAAGCAGTTAGGAAACTAAGGATCTGCAGGTATCAGGGAATAACATAATCTGTTTAGAAATCAGAAGAACTAATGTCTCAGTGTTATTCACTGAGACACACCTAGACCACAATGAGATATGGTAATTCTACTTGAGCCTCAGCTCACATCTGGGTGGCATGTGGATGCAGGTATAGCTGCCAGAGTTCATGAAGGCCACCATCTTTCTGTACCTCTCATACCCAGGAACTAGGCAGTAGCACAGAGCACATATGCTTACTGTCACTAACACTGAATGTTTTTTCCTCCTTGTAGAGAACAGGTGCTTTGGCAGGTACACAGCAGTGGGGCTTACAGCACTAGATTGGGTTCCCACTACATTACTATGTTTTCTCTACGGTGCTGCTAAGAATAAATGTTACACTTGCATACCTCAGATATAAATTAAGTCTTAGAGAGCTGCAGAAGTGTAAAGGAATGAGACTGGTACAATTTGTTCTGTATGGAAAGGAAGATGAACTTCAAAGAGATTTTGTTCCCTGTTCTGTACAAGGACAGTGCCCCCCACGAAAAAGTCATGCAGATGTGACAATTTCAGGAGCAGATCAGGTGAGTCCAAGCATTAGACAAACCATTCAGCTTGAAGACTGGCTCATTATTAGGGTAGGAACAAAGAAGGTCTGTAAAATACAGCTACAAGTGCCGTCCACAAAATCTAAAGGACTGGGGACACCCAGCTGTTCTATATGTTAAACACAGATTCCTTTTCTGTAACACATGTATATGTATAAACCAATCCTGAGGGGAATTCTCTTGCTTTAGAAATTTTAATTTGGTCTAAACAAATACTATTATATAAAGGATTGTTTCAGTTAATTAATCTTGAGATACAAAGCATACCTTATTCTTTGTCCTATATTAAGGCATTTTATCCTGACCAATTCAAACTCTTGAATGACAATTTTCACAGCCTGTAAGTTAAGAAGGTGAACAGAGATGTGCATTATGTTTACAGAAGTACCTGCAGCCATCCTAAAAATCACCAGAAAGCTTCCTTACTTCCTCTTTTAAGCCATGGCTGCAGTTAGAGGTGAAGCCAGGAAGAAACATATTACACAATTACAGCAGTCTTGGGAAAACCCTGATATGATATTCTAAAACGTTCAACAGCCATTTTGCTTGTCACTGCTCATGACCTTTAGCCAATTAAGATGCCTTTACTTTACAGCAATGAAAACTGTGACTAGTTCAGATTCTCATTTCTACTGTAGTGGGATTTTTACACTATGGAGTTCTCATTTTTTTTATTTTATTTTATTTTTAAGTAAACTGAAGAGAGACATATGGTGGGCCCTTACAGGCTTTCAATTGGATTAAAAGCTTGCATTTACAAAATCTGCAGTTACAGCTGCCAGTCACAATGCACTTGTGATAGAGTGAATTGCTCTGTCAATCAAAATATTAGTTACAGAGTTAGAACCTGGCTTCTGTACTTCTAATTATATTTCCAGGTATTTAGATAAGTGTTATTTGCTAGCCTTGGACTGAAAGGGGAAGTTTTAATTGTGTCTATTCATAGCGTCTTCCTACCAACGTAGTAAAGTAAGGACAGGTATGCAGCTGGTTTTCTGAACAGGCCAGGGCACAGGAGATGCTAGATTTATGACACATTTTTCTTATTCTAATTCCAAAAACACTTTTAAGGGGCATAAATTTGTGCTATCATAGAAAGAAGCAATCGTTCTGTCCCCAGCACAGTGCAAAAGAGAGGACTGGAGGGAGCAAAAAGTGAGACCACCACTTTTGGCAGTTACAACTTTAGGTTGCCATAAAACACTTGTAGGACTAGTTTAAGACTCTGAGAACAAGTGTCTTCTGTAGAGCAAGGACAAGACTAGAAGTTGCACATTCCCTTGAAAGCTTTTCCCGAGTGGCACAGGGAAGAAACAGTCATCCAATTAAAAGGAAAACTTACAGGTGCTTCTAGTTGAGATGGCTTTAAATGCTATGGCCTCTAGCAATGTGCTCTGCTTCTTATCTGATATTACCACTTTCAGTGTAGATCCAGAAGAATAAACTGCATATCCATAACTTGGCTGATGCAGCTCATGGCTCAGCAAATTAACTTGCATGGCCACTGATTTTAATTTAAAACAATGCACTTGAACCAAAACCTGTGCAAACTAAAATACACCAATAGTGCTCTTTGGTCCAAGTGCCTGATGATTTAGAAGCAAAGAGAAACACAGCCAAAAAGGAAAAGAGTACTGTTGCCAAAGGAGATCAAAATCTCCTTCTCCATTCCCATGAACCAAGCAGGTCAAACTCTAAATAAATTCCCAGCTCTGATTTTAGGCTGCTAGAAAAAAATGTAAAAAGAGAGAATTCTGTAGGGACATGGCTAGAATGACACAGTGCATTTGGTTTTTCTATTTCCTCCTCAGTGAGGAAACCCAAAAGGAAAGCTCTGACAAGGCAGCAACAGTGAATCTAGCTAGGAAAAGAGACCTGGAAGCTGCTCTTGCAGCTAGCTGCAACATCCCAGAGTGTTACTGCTATTCAGACTTACTGTGTTGATAGCAGCTGTTTCTCCTCCCTGGGGACAAAGGGAGGAAACATTTTCTCACCAAGTTTCATTTTTTGAAAACCTGTGCTGTAGCCCTCTCTTCAACAGCTGTGTTTTACAAGAAAAAAAAAATTGAAATGAGACTGACAAGAGACATTGCTTCTGGACTCCTGAGCACTGTTTCTCATGCACATCTCGCCTGAAGAACCGCTCAGATGGATTTTTTTATAAAATAATATCCAAAATGCTGTTTAGGTTTTTCTTTTATACTCACCAGAAGTGGGTGCGATTGAGAGATGAATGAAGCACATCAGGCCAATAGTGTCTCATGTCTGACATAATATCCTAAAAAAAAAAAAAAATAATAATCACCATTAATAAATGCACTTACAGTGTTGAAATTGTATTTCTTACGCAATCTACACATGTTGACACGTTTTCTAGAACTGAAGCCTCATCCTTCAACACCCCCAACTGAAACATTTCACTGTACAAAAAGTCCTTTTCCCCAATATTCTGAAAATGGTGCTGTTGGAGATAAGAGATAGGTACACCTACCTAAGTATCTGAATGCACTAATACTGACACACTGCCTGAAAGTAAGACTTTCCATAGGCTGCCCCTGCAAAAGTTGTTCAAACATGCAGCTTTTCACATTTGTTGGTTCAAGTCTCTTATCCTTGTTTACAACACATGAATGAATTTTGTTGAATGAAATATGGATATTTTTTTTTAATTTGAAAAATAACATAAAAGGACTAATGTTCTAGGAGAAAACAGAGAAAACTGTACTCTGAGCTCTTATTTTTTGAGGTCTGGTTTTGCAGTTAAAAATGTAGAGATAACATAGTGCCTTCCCTTTCACAGGTACTTTTTGCCACTGCGGATCCACTGTGTATGTGGATGGGAGAAAATGGCTGAACAAGTCAAACCACAAGTCCACAAAATAAAGTAGGCACAACTGCTAATGATCACAAAGCACTGCAACTTCAAGTAGTACCAGAAGCACCAAAGAATTTCTGGAGTCCTTAAAAAAAACAATCCCCTCAGTTAACATTGAGTGATATATTATAAGCAACAGATTTTGCATGTAGGATGTGCAAAGGTAATTGCACTCAGCTCTGCTTGGTATGTCTGGTTTTGTTTTAAACATATACCTTAATCTCAGTGACATTGAAATGCCATGTCCTATTACAGTCTTCAGCTTTGTCAGGCCTGGGGAAGCAAAATAAAAAAAATGAGAAAAGAGACCTCTTGACTCATTAATGGTAGCTAATAGCATTCTATTTTTTAACATTGGCCTGAATTTTAAATATTCAGGATTACAACTGGAGAATTTACTTAAAAATTAAAGAAACCCATCAATCTACAGTGTTTTAGAAATAAATTATTCAAGACATTAATTACGGCCAAAAGATTTCTCATTAAGAAGTTCTTTCTTTGGCCTTCCAGTCCCTCTCATTCTGTGTAAAAGTCAAGCTGGGGTGTCAATGAGATGCAGGGGCCTTGCACATGATGTCCCTGGTGGGACTAGTAGCACTGACCTCCTCAACTGCTGCACCAAGTGATGCTTCTGCAAGTGTCACCAAGAGGCTCAACGGGAATCTGGACATAATGCTGTTCACTATTTCAGGAGGCATAGCTTAAACTCCTGTACTGACTTTTGATTCCTTTTGAATTAAATTAGTTTTTCCCATATGTTTGCAATACCTGTACTGAGTTAAGATAACTAAAGCCACAAGCAGACATGAGATATTAATAAGTTCTGTGTATGCAAAGAAAGAAAAAAAAAAAAGTAGGGTATACTTCCCTTTCTGTGTGAGAACTTTACTGATCTTGTAAGAAGATATATAAATTACTTATGTGATGAGAGGATTTCAGCAGCTCAATGAGTCATGAGATACAGAAGTGTATTTCAGTTCTATGTCAAACCACAGAGTTTTGATTTTGTTTCAAGGAATCATAGGAACAAATAGATTAAGACCTCAAAAAAAAACCAAAACAAAACAAAAATCCCCACGAGCCACTAAACATTCTGGTAAAAAACTTGTTTTTTCCTTTCCAGGCTGAAATAAAAGCTCTATGATCATACCACAATCCATGGATTGTCCAGTACTTTGGAGGGTCTTGACAATCATTAGCACTCATCTGTAGAAAACAAAAATACAGACTATTTGTTGTATGTATCCAGGAACAATGGTTTAGAGGAAAAAACAAAACCTCATTCAATCATGGTCCAAGGTTCTAGTGAGCCATGACCACTTTTACTTGCCATATAAGAAACTGGTGCACTCCAGTTACTTGAAACTGTCAAGGATTATGCCACTTAGCAGAGAACAAATGGAATTAAAATTTTGAAGCAGATTAAGTGAGTATCAGGGCGGGTCCTGAACATTGTAAAAAGAAGACAAAGGAGAGGTTCTGAGGTAACAGAAAATAGCCTGGTCCATGCTAAATGAAAGAAACTTTATCTGCATTTATCCCATTCCAGGTGGAAGCATTCTGTAGTTTTCTTACCAGATCTTTTCAAGAAGTGTGGAGCCCTTAAAAAATCAAAATATAACAGAAAAGCACAAAACCTTCTTTAAACACTCAGGATTAGTTTTATTATATTAAGAGGAAAAATACAAAAAAGAGATTAAAGAGGTTACTTATGCCAAGTAAAATGACTAGAATTTATTTTTAAGTATTTTGACTTGAGAGATAAAAGAACGGAGAGAAGAATAAAGAACTATATCCATTCCTACAGAGACAACAACAAAAAAAGGACACAATCAAAACTGTTGATAATGCAAGAGAAATAACCTACACATTAACTATTGTTTAAAGCAGAGACATATTCCTGAACAAAGCAAAATAGAAAAAAAAATCCAAGTTCACACATCAAAACTGTGTTTTCCCAGATTACTTTGCTTAGTAATTATGGCTCTTTTTAGTAAACACTTTGTGCCATTAACTAACAAACTCCTCAGACCTTCTTTCCCTGTAACAATACCTTTCATTTCAGCTCTGCATTCTGTCTTAATTATGCCACAATGCCTTTCATGTGATGCCAGAGAAAGAGCAGAATACAGAGAAAAGACAGGCCTGTAATCTCACTAATTGCCTTCCACATGCCACAGACCAGTGGCACAAATCTGCAAGCTCTACAAGACTGTCTTGTTCTGTGTCCATTTCCTTCCTCTTATCCTGAAAGGGATATTTTGAATAAACACACACTGCAAACTCCCAAACAATATTGCTCCTGTCATGACATAAGCTTTGTGGAGTTGAAAGCACTGGGCTATGTAGCTGAAAATACAGCAAATTAATAGCCAGCAGCCTGCTCAACTGAGAGTGGCAACAAGAACAGTTCAATTGTGCTCCTTATACAACCTTTAACTGCAGTTCTGAGATATGTTAATAGAAAACCCAGAGTACTTTAATATCGGAATTAGTTCTCCCCTATCAAGGCACTAATCTTATTTGCAGTTTTTTCAACTCATTTCATCAGGCTTTTGGTGTTACCCTGTGTGCTGACAGAACTTAAGAGATCAATGGAACCTAAAACACATTAGTTCATGCCTTGCATGGTTTAGTCAGCTTCATTCATCCTCCTTTTTAATTCTGACCTTACTATTTTTCAAATGTTCATTTTAAATCAACATCATAAGCGAATGTTAGTCTGAAAAGCTGGTTACTGCCTGCTTCTGCAAAAACACTTCTTGTCAGCCTTCCTGTTTATCATAAACTGACTGCTGGAGGATTAATTCAAATTCAGGCAACCACTGACTTGAAACAAGGGTACAAATATGTATTTTCAAGGAGGCACTGGACCCCAGAAAGTCCTATATATCCAGATTAATTTGAAAAAGGAGCATTGTTTTCTCCTGCTTTAAAGTAATATGATAATCAAACCAATGCAAATTAACAAAACAGTAATCATATATAAATACACCAAACATGCAGGAGGATCCATGTTCTTGAAAAAACAGAGTCCACAGCTGAATTTAGGAACTGCTCTTATGTAATAAAAAGGAAGCCACTGCAGGAGTACAGCTATGATTCTGTTTCTTCATAAAGGCTCAGTGATGTGAAACTAAGAAAAAAAGTCATATAATATGATTTTAATTTCATTTTTCCTTCAATTCTTTGAATGGGTCTGTTCACCTCTTACTAATCAAGATAATAAGAAATGAACAAAGTGTAAGAATGCCTACACCTTCCGATGCTCAAGTTCACTGGAAGGTTACAAAGGTTATCTGTCCATTTATCAATAGCACCACCTTGGAACTAAGAGCAGTAGCCAGCATAAATATACAGTGAAAAAGCTGGTTTACAGAGGTTCCGTTGGTTGGTGCCTTTTTATTTTTTAATTGTTCACTTCGCATTCATGTAAGCAAGGGTTTGTACCACTACTGACTGAACACCTGTTTGTGCCAAGCACTACAAACTCCTGAACACTGATATTTCTGCTTGAAGTCAGTAACAGTTATGTTTAATCAACAGAAAATCAGACACAAATTGCATCGAATCGGTCCTTATTTCCTCTCAANAAAAAAAAAAAAAAAGAACACTGGTGTTGGTCCTCAGCCTCAGTTAGTCAGGCACATCTGAGTTTTGTGGCTGACACTTGCCCTCCACACTTAAGTAAAGTACACCTACTTTTCCTCAGATATTTAGGCAGCATGTGACTTTTCCTGCTACTGCCTTCATATGTATTTCCAGAAATAAGAATACAAAAAGTACCACAAAATATAAGACTCTAATATTGTAATAAATAAGCCTAAGACACCTTAGGCTCCAGAGACTTTTGTCTGAAATGGGAGCTTCTCTATTATCCATGAAGTTCTTCAGCATTGTGTCAGTAAATCCGATCATGTCTTTCATTTGGATGAGTAGCATATTTTTAACTTGAGAAGCAGCCTTTGAATATTTCCAGAACAGGAAAAGTGTTCTACTTGTCAGATAATAATAGGCATTTAATAGCAAAAGGGACATAAGTAGCATACCTCTTAGTTGTGCTTTTGACAGACACAGGCTGAGCTCATTTTTGGTTCCCACAACTCAAATATAGAAAAAAAAAGCAGAAATACTCAGAGACACCTGTCACAAAAGGTTTATAGCTCTCTTTTTCCTCACTGAATTAACATTTGATGATACCATTGAAATACTGGAGCCAACACCACAAACCTAAAAAACTTCTGTGCAGCAGACACTTCACGTACTGATTTGCTGTCTGCAGTCAAACAAATCAGGCAAGTCTCCTGACAGCCTGGTGAAAGCCCAGATTAAGTTTACAACTAACAAGATGCCACAAATTATGTAACGAGCTAGTGTGCAGTATGTCTTACACTGACTACTGTATCTGTAACACACCACAATTTTGTCCTGTTTACAGCTGCTCTAGAGTGCAGAGGAAGTAGCCAAAGTTGCATCAAAATCAGCAAAAGTCTTCATAAAGAAATAGGAGCGTCAACAAGATTAAATACTTAATGTTCTTTACTGATTCTGTTTTCACACATTTGTTGTCCAAGGCTACCCTTGTTAGTGTAAAAGTGAATAGAACACAAAAATCTCACCTTACATACAGTCACTGGCCAATGATGAGCAAGATACAGCTTTTTCCAGGTATGAAGGTGGCTGTCACTGGAGAAAGACAAATATTTTTTGGCTCAAGCATTTTCAAAAGAGGAACAACTGCAGGCAGTAACACAATACTTACTAGTATAACACATGATTTTAGAGCTAGTTGTTGTTTATAGCTTCTATTGCAATATTTGAAAATTCCAAACACAAACTAACAAATCACAGAAAAACAACATATTTAGAAACCAGCTAATATCTCCCACTGTTAAACAAATTCTCCCTCTGGCATACTATCTCCATATGCTTTCCATTTCTTAAATACCGAAGAAACACATTGTTCTGTTTCACATTTAGAAGAGCACTTACTGGTACACTTTTACAACAATAATTAATTTTTTTTTTTTTAAAAAGTGCCTTTGTTTAGGATATCAAGAATCTTCCTATTATTCTAGATAGGTATATTATTTGGAAGCAAAAAAAAAAAAAAGTGCACAACCTTCTTGGAACTGTAACTGATATATCATGCCACTTCTACAGAGGCATTTTCCAACAGTTTGGAACAGACCTATTCTGGTTAAACCAGAAGAAAGTAAAAAGCCTGTTACATCAGACACTAGAGCAGATATATTTAGCTATTAAGCAACCACACAAAGTGATTAAATAGAACAGCAAATGGGGGAAAAAAAATCAACAGAACTGCAAATTGTTCAAACTGACAGCATTATGTACACAACTGTCAAAATAAATTGTTATTCTCTGGAAGCTAATAGCCACATGTCTGTCATTAATTCTTGCCAGAGGTTATATTAAAAAAATTAAAAAATAAAAAGAGAGAAGGCTAATTCTTCTTGAGGAAGTAGGGAGGCTCCCTTGTTACATCACGTCTCAATTTCTTTCCTCTGGTTTTTCTACTTTGCAATGGCCACATTTTCTCTTAAACATTCACACGTATCCGTGCTTTTTAAATAAATTAGGAGAATAGCTCTGGAACTGACCAGGCATAGACACAATGAAAACTATTAACAATTCTATCTGGGTTTTTGGCTTTGCTGTGGAAACCTGAATAGAGGAATTCCCCTATACTGCAGAGCAGTTAGTTTCCTTGCTTTAAAAAATCCTTGCTTAGGAAAGATCTTTCATCTGTACTTGAAACAGCAGCTGCACTTCTGCAAGGTTAATCATGCCAAAACAAGTTCTTCTAGAACACACTTCTCGGCTAAGGATAGGTCAGAAAACTCTACTTATTAAATTGAGCAAGTTTTGAAACTGTCTCAGAACTGGAATCCAAGGAAAGCCATTTTCAACACTTCTCCAGCTCCAGAGGTGCTGGATAAGGACCTTTCTTTTGACCCTAGTTATCTTGCTCTGTGAAGTTCAGGAATGAGCTTCTGGAGCTGTCTCCATCACAAAGATGCCCAAGTCACAGCTTAAGCCCTGGGCATTCAAGAAACAGCACCAGTGCTAAGCTACTAAGCAGGTGCCTGTGTATGAAGTTCAGCACTGCCCTGATCAGCCCTAACCATGCTCTTACCAAAGCACTGAAAAAAAGCAGAAAAATTTATATCCTCATACAGTGCAATAGGAATTTGAGCTTTTGCCCCAGGAGGGTGTGATTTGAGGTGTGATTTCCCTCATGGCCCATTGGTATTCAAGCTCAGACTCTACCAAGTGCAACAACCACCAAAAGGCTGTGAAGCATTGATTCAGCCTCAGCTGGGATGATGTATGAAAAGGACCTTTGTGGAACTGAGAAAATAGTGTGATAAATGTCATTATGATTCGTGTCAGTGAAAGCCAAATAGGTTATTGCCACCTCATAAAGGGAACAAGTTGTTGTTATTATATCCTCTCAAAGGAAGTGTGTGAATTATGGTAGAACTGTTTAGCTTCCCTGAGCCCTTATCAAGGAATATGTGAACTACAGCGGACGGAACTAACACAATAAAGAAACATATGTTGAAGACTGTTTAGCAGCACACTGTAAAATATATATGTATACGATGTAATGAATATGTATGAAGTAACTGGATAAACCCCCAACCTGCGCTGTGTTTAGTATGCAGTTTTTGGGGAGCGGTGACTCCCACCGCATCCAGTGCACTGTTTGCTTTCACCATATAATAAACTCTTATTTGAAAACCCATTTGGGTCTGAGACTCTTTCTCATAATAGTGAGGAAGAAAAAAAACTGTAAAGAAAGTATACAATACAACAGTGGGTGCAGTTCATGCCACAGGGGCAATTAGAGGTTTTTTGTTAGAGGTCTCACAATTATTTCCTATTTTTGCCATTACTATAACCACAAGTCTAAATTGCATTTAAAATAAGATTACACAAGTTTTAAGTGCAACAAATGTAATTTAAGTTTCCCTCTTTTTTTCATGCTAGCACATAATCAGTGTAAAGGTTTGCTGAGGCATGATCCCTGCTCCTTCAGGTAATGTAGATGCCTCATTTTAACAGTCACCTAAAGGAAGAAAAACACCCCAAAAATAGCACATAACAAAGTTTACCTCATTAAAAGTTAAACTATTCTGATCTGCACTTAAGAATCAGCTGTCAGACATTAATTTGTAAAGCATAACTTACCTCTGAGTGAATTCACGTGAAGTACACCAACAACACAGTGTCATAGAAAACCAACCCAGAATCCAGTAGTGAAGC
Organism: Formicarius rufipectus; assembly: GCA_013399695.1. Classification (NCBI taxonomy): domain Eukaryota; kingdom Metazoa; phylum Chordata; class Aves; order Passeriformes; family Formicariidae; genus Formicarius; species Formicarius rufipectus. The sequence continues at coordinate 757,563 of VXAU01001879.1, read as the reverse complement.
TTTACAGGTTTCATTTTGTTAATCAGATAGCTGTAAAAATGTGTTAAAAGAAGAAATCTGTTACCTATCTAATATACTTAAATATTACAATGCAGAAAAACACTACTATCCCAGAAACACTAGGTAGCAGTAACTCTAGACTAGATTTACAACCATGGGTAAAATGGACATCTCACAGAAATCACAGAATATGCTGAGTTGGAAGGGACCCACAAGGATCATTGAGTCCATTACCCTTGCACAGAACCAACCCCAAGAGTCATACCGTATGTTCAGGAGTATCTCTTTCAAGGCTGTACCCGATTCCCCAGCTTGTATGCTAATTTTCATAAACTAATGACATCAAGGACAAGATCACAGTTTCCTTTTTTTCCTTTACTTGCATGCAGTTAAAATACAGTCGCCTTCCAATAAACAGATACATAAATCTTCTACATAACTACACTTGAAGTAATTTAAGACTCTGCTTGTGGCCAGCTCAAATGTCCAAAGTGATTCATTAAAGAAACATTTAACTTAACATTGAATATTCATGTTGTATTGAAAAAGGCCAATATTAGAAACTCACAAGAAGCCAAGTATTAGAAACTCACAGGAAGCCCAGTATGACGTCCTAAGATGAAATTCTCTTTAAATGCCAGTTGACTACTAAACTGGTATTAAAAAAAAAAAATTGCTGCTAAAACCAGATTAATTTCTGTTCGTGTTATAAACCTGAGATAACCTCTATGAAACCATGCACAATCTGCCTACTACCTCATGAACCTTAAAATCAGGGGATAAAAAACAAATGAACTTAACCTTCACCAATAGAACTTTCACTTGGCACAGGTGAAAAAACCCCAACTGTCTCCTGTATCCACCAGACATTTCACAACATTTCAAATGCTAGAAACAGATATACATGCAGTTATTAAAGCTTCATCAAACCTACTTTTCAATCTTCTCAAAATGAGAACCCTAAAAACAGCTCTACAAGACACTGTATGTAAACTGACTCTTCTACACGTCATAACCCTTTTCTATGAAGATTTTTTTTTAATTAATCCTTATAACAATCAAATAAAGCCTGTTTTGACACCAGTGAAGACATTGCTGATTCAGCCATTAAAGCTAACTTAAGAAAACTCTTGCCATTCTGATCCACAAGCAGGAGTTCGTTTGCCCATCCTTGTTGCATGGCTCTGGACCAGCTTGCAGGTCCCCTCCAAGCCCTACCCCACAGTTCTGCAAACAGTGGCAGAGCTGACATCCAAAAGGTAGTCTCTCAGCTTGCAAAATGTGTGGAAATTTCAAAACTCCATGAGGGGTTTGGGCAACAAAGGTAACCATTAACCAGCTAAATATATCACAAGGTTTTGCTAAAGTGTGAAGACATTCTTCTATTTCATACATTAATGCCTCTCTAATTTTTAATTTATACATTATCAAGGTATTTAGTCTAATAAAATATAATAGAAGATAAATATTAGTTCCCAACTTTTAGTTTTCTGATCATTTGGAGTGTGCTACTTGTACAGAAAAGCAATCAATAATGTAGAACTAATCTTTATCAAACAAGACATATATATTGTATTAAAGAAACTGACATATTTACACAGTGAACAAAAAAAGTCTCAAAGAAGCAATTAACTGCTGGGTATCCAATTTCCCCAAGAGTTCTGCATTTTAAGTGATGTCAAGTCTCATCACTCGAACAGTAGGAATTAATGATGTAAGATTCTGCCTTACAGACCTGTTTATGTGGTTTTATATACTGTTATTTTCAACTCAAAACCAACCAAGCAAGACTGCTTTTCTGCATGATAGACATGCACCAAAGACAAAACATTGAAAGATGTAAGGAGTGTAAGATTCTAGAAGAATCACATACAATTCTCCTCTACCGATATAAAGCAGAAAGTACCACTTAAAAGACAGTGACACCATACATCACCAAAATAAAGCTGCACTGCACAAAGGTGTGGAAAAAACAGCTTAAGGAAACAGACTATGAAAGAAAAACAAACCAGAAAGCATTACGGCACTTCTTTTTCAAACTGATATGAGATGGCAGGCAGGCAGAAACTTTTTTTTCCAGTGAGTTCCAAAAAAGCATCAAGGCAAGTACCTCTCTTTCTCATAGGACTCTTACACTTGATCAAATAATGACCAGGAACAGGAGGAGCTTCAAAAAAATGCTGCTATCAGAACAGCAGAATATGCTGATTCGTTCTGCATATTGCTCTGCACCCTGGAGCCAGAACATAGGGGTAACAGAGACAGCGAGCAGATTTGAAAGGCTCCCTCACTCTGTAACTTTTACTTTTTTTTTTTCATTGATGAACACCACTTAAACTCTCTCTAAGGTTTTAGCTCAGAAGACAATATTGCAGCTATCACAACACTACCATGACAGACTGAATGATTTACTCAAACTGACCTTTTATTAATCTGTGACATTGATGGTGAAAGGTGAAAGTGCATCAACCTCACCTGTAAAGTACCCAAATGATGCACTGAGGAAATAAACATCCAAATGAAAACTGTATTAACAACTAAGTTGTATGAAGCACATCCAATTTTAATAAAAATCACTGTTTACTAAAAATTACAACTTCACAAGTACAAGGAAGAGATTCAACAAATCTTACACCAGTTCCTCCCTAGTAAGAAACCGAGATTTCATATTATGAGTTAGTTATAAAAAAAAGTCATGATGATCCAAAAGACTTCATAAGGAAGAAAACGTAAAACTTCAAAATGAAGCTCGCACACATACATATAATTATTATTTGAAAGGACACTATCAATTAATTTTCATTATGAATAAAATTCTATGGAGTAAGAATACTTTGGGATGACTGTTTACTATATCTGGAATAGGAACGCACAACACATCTGTGTGTATGTGTCTCTGTGTGTGTTAGTAAACCAGTCAGGTCAAGGTGACTTTCAGCTATGTTAGTATTGTTCCATGCTGCTACCAAAATTATCTGCCCAGGCTTATCAGAGACTACTGTGAAGTTGTAATAAATTGTGAGAAAATCTTTTTTCAACACATTCACTATAGTTTGAATTCTAATATACCACCTTGAGAGGGCTGCTGACATAGCACATGCCTCTTTTGGACACTAGCTATCTATATTCTCCTCCCTTAATTTCTTTTTTTTCCTCTTAACACTATCTTGACTATACAAACCCCAGATTTATAGAAAATTTCCTCCTCTACACTTTAATTCAGCATATAGAATCAGAAAAGAGCTTGTAAAAGAGCACTCAAGGATTAGCAGAGGACCCCCATGGCCATCACATAGGACGCACGCTGCTAAATGCTGGCAACAATGACCAGAGGTAAGATCGAGGACAGCTAGCCTGGTACCTAAAAGGCAAAAAAATGAACACCCAAGGTTTTTGTAGCATCCCAAACAAGACACTGCCACAACGAGTTAGACAAGCCAAGTCACAAGGCTGTACATCAGAAACATTAATTTAATTAACAACGCTCTTAGCTCCACGGACTTTACCTCGACAGTCCACTCCCAGCTAACCATTCATCCCAAGCTCCAGTGACAGGCTCAGTAACTAGAAAAAGTACTTTAAAGGCTTCTCAGAAGCCGTATGCACATCCACCGCCACAGCAAGCTTTTTTGCATTACTTCCTTCCTCCCTGCTCCTCTCGCAAAGTACAATTCTCGGCAGCACCGGAGCCGTGGTGGCGGGGGCTGGCGGCCCGGGGCGCGGGCGGCACCTCGCCCTCCTCGCACACAAACTAGCACCCTGCTCTACTCTCGCCACCGAGAAGAGATGCAACTTCCCGGCACCATAAAGCGCTTGCTCCGGATCATCACAGATGATCCTTGCTGTAAAAAGGGCAGATCCTCGGCGCGGCGGAAGCGGGATACCTGCGGGCGACAGGTGGATGCCAAAGCTGACCCCAAGTGCGAAAAGGAGAACTATTAACAGCTTTCCCAGCTCTGACAAATCCTCCCATTCCCTTAGCTGACTTTCGATTTGCTACACTGAGAATTTAAGGCATAAGAAATGAAACCTAACACAGCTTGAGCCCGTCCCAGGCCTGCAAGCCCCACCTGACTTCGCGCAAGCCGAAAATTTCTACAGGCAAAAACCTACACAGCCCCGGCTCGGGCGAGCCGAACACCCCATGCCCCGGCCGGCTGCTGCCACAGGCAGCTGGGGCGGGGAAGATGGAGCAGCAGCGAGGCCGGAGCAGGGAGACTCCCAAACCCTACCTTCGCTGCCTCGCGTCCAGACCCCAGCAAGCCTGATCCCCAGCTGCACACCCTGCCCAGGCCCCACCAACCCGCGTTACCTCCCGTGCCCTCCGCCGGTCCTGCCGCCCGGGCCTGTCCCGGCGCCGCGCTCAGCCCCGCCTCGGGGGCGGCCGAGAGGGCGGCAGGGAGCGGCACCGCCCCCCGCCACAGCGGCGGCTACCGCGGCCTGCCCAGCATTGCACTCGGTTCCGGGCCCCCGCCGCAGGGCACTGCCCGGCCCTCCGGACACCCAGCCCTGGGCACTGCCCCCGGCACTGCCCGCCCCTCCAGACCCCCAGATAGCGCTGGCGAGGCAGGAGCGCCGGGTGGGTGCGGAAGACGTGATTTATGTGCGCGGTTTGGCTCACGCTGCTGTTTGGGTTGGTGCTTTGTTAGCGTACTCTGGGTTTTAGTTATAGTTGGTTTCCTACCGAGAAGCTGTGCGGCGCAGAGGGTGCAGTGAGGGCTCTAAGTAGGCGCCACTGACTGACTCAAGGCCAGTAGAGGGAACAGAGAGCAATGCTGGCACGGGCGCCTGTGGCGCGCCTCTCTAAAATACTGAGGGAAATTTAAAAAGATAACACCCGTGCTTGAAAAGAGGAGAAAGTGTTTGAGGAAGGAGGACCAAGGGATGAGTCACAAATGTCCCAGGCAAGACTTGGTTTACTGTTTTCTGAGCGCTGTGGTAAACTATGAAACATATTCTGAACCCCTCTTTTGCTGCCAATGCATGAGTCATAAATAGAAAGCGTGATTATTAATTACTGTTGTATAGTTTTGAGCTAGGGAGGATATGTCACAGGCATCCTCCATTAATTCAGTTCAGAAATATGTGGGCAGATCTGCTTCCACAAGCAAAACAACATTTGTTTCAAACAGGTTAATTACAAGCTTTGTAATAAGGTCTTTGTTCAAAGTCTCAGTTTTATTCACTGGTAAAAAAAAAATTCTGTTTACACATACTGTAAGAAGAAGAATGAGGCAAAACTAGTCTCTTTGCACACCTTTCTGTGGAAAGGTGAAAATGTTGTGCTGGATGGAATGAGTGATGAATCTGCTGTCATCTCTGACAGTGTCTAAGAGGTATCAAAAGTTTCAGAAATTTTGTTGTAGAGTTAAAAATACTCTATTGGCACAGGTCCTTGTATGCAGTACTGCTCATCCTGCTGCTGAGGATATCACAGCTCCATCTGGGACTGAAGTCTTTGTCACTGCCCACGAAGTCAGTAGATAGGACACTTTTTACTCTCCACCTGATTTTATCTTTGCAGACTAGGGGTGGAAAGGGTGGGCTGTACTGCACGTGCATTCTAGCTTGCAAAGTCTTGGGCTCCAGCTTTAATCCTGTTTCGAGGAGCAATAAGGATTTGCTCTCTGAGGTTGCCAAATTAACACTTTTTGTGAAAACTAAGCCCAAGGACAAGCTTTCCATTATGGTGGTTTTAAAGAGAGGTCCAAAGCTACTCTAAAATACTGTATGCTCTTAAGGTATCAGGACAAAGAATCCATATTTTTATGTCAGAATATCATAAAATAGTGCATGTATTATTAAAGAGAATGTTTTTGAGGAATATAAGAAAGATAATGGAGAGCTACGTTGGAAAACTCCTCAAGACCTTCCATTTCATACTTATCTGTGTATTATGATCTTTTATTTCTTTATTGACTTGATGTTATGACTAGAAATTTGTAGGGAAAATGAGGAAATGTCAGAACATTTGAAAAGTTTCTTTTAAATTTCATGAAAATAACCTCAAAAAAACTCAACAAATTTAGTAGTATTATCTGTATGTTTATATGCTGAAATGCGTGGCCTGGAAAAAACAAACCAACAAACAACCCAAAACAAGGTTGACATGACTCATCTTTCTTAAAGGTTTTATATTAAACACTTCAGAAGAATATGTTTTTCCAGCTTTCAGCAGTTTACATTTAGATTAGGATTTAAGAGTCAAGACAGAGACTTTCAAATTTTGTCTCCCTGACACAATGTGTTGTTTTGCTTCGATTATTCCCATTGCACAAATAGAACAAACACATCCAGGTAGACTTCTTTCCTAAAAGTGTGTTAAGAAAACATTTATAATATTCTGAGCAGATACACACATTTTGAAATATATATTGTCATGTCCTGATTTTAAGTTGATAGACTTGGTTCATGCATAGTTTTGAAAGATTAAATTTGATTTAAATTGTGTTAAGAGCCTGTGTAGCAATATGTTTCTATGATTTCCATAGGGCTAGATGTGGAAATTGTATACATTAAAAATTTCCTTCAAATGTGAGACAACTTGAGGCAGTACATTGCAGTAAGAAGCTGGATTGTGCTTTGCTGCCCTCAAGATGATGAATGTTTAGCTGAGCAATAGTCTGGTATTTTGCAGAGCTTAAAAGGGGTTTTCTGTTAAATGGATTCAAAATATTCTGTGTATTTGAGAGCTGGAAGCCACTGTATCTGAAATGCTGAAATGAATTTTACAAATTATGAACTATCTTATAAGTCTACTGATTGTTTTTCTTTTGCTCTATCTTTCCTGTATCAATAATTTTGTCAGGTAGGTTTTGTCTTTCCATTAAGTCAGGACATCTAGCGGACAAATAAAAATTATAACTGTAATGCCAGACATTATGTTTCTGCATTTATTATTTGTTTCTGACACAGTTTTGAAAAATTAGATTGAAAGGACTGTTGTCTTGCTTAACAAGTGCAATGTTGTGCGTTTACTTTGACACAATTTTATACTGAAGTGAAAGACTGCTAATGTTTCCAAACTTTAGGACTTCAGAATGCAGCCCTATATTCTTTGGGTGGCTATGGGAACGAATTTAGAGCACCAGCAGTACCTCCCCTGGGTTCAGCAGAAGCAGGATGGAGTGATGAACACCTGCCCTTCCAGGCTTGGCCGAGTCTTCAGGGCATGGCCGAAGGTTGATGCACATTTTAAAAGCAGCCTCCTGAGAGCTGTACCTGCTACCCTTGTAGCATTCCTAACTTACAAAATTATTTATCATATATTGGACTACAAGAAAAATCATGGACAGTTCAGCATGGCGAAATGCGACAGGTAGTGCTGCAGATTAAGCATTACAATTTCCAGAACTTTATCTTGGTTGTTTGAATCAGCAACAACGAACACGCTTGTTACAGAAGGGTTCCAGAAGCCCTTGCGGTGCAGGTCGGCGCCGGGTGCCCTTGTGCGCGGCGGAGCAGGCGGGCTCCGCGGCCGCCACCCTGGGATAGTTGTCCTCAGAGGCCGCGGACTGCACTCAGCCCCTGGGCGGGAGTTGTTCACCCCTTAAACCCAAATCAGAGCAGCTGCAGCCACTGGGTTTAGGTGAAGCTGGCTTAGTTTCATGTTCAGAATCACAGAATATGCCGAGGTGGAAGAGACCCGACAAGGATTGTTTCCAACTCCTAGCCCTGCACAGGACCATCCCTATTAATCACCTCCTGTGCCTGAGAGTATCATCCAAATACTTCTTGAACTCTGTCAGCCTTCATGCTGTGGACACTTCTCTGGGGAGCCTGTTCCAGTTACCAACCACCCTCTGGGTGAAGAGCCTTTCTCTAATACCCAACCTACACTTCCCTTGACACAACTTCACGCAATTTCCTCGGGTCCTATCATTGCTCACCACGGAGATCAGTGCTTGCCCCCCTTCACTTTCGCCTCACGAGGAAGTTGTAACCGCAACGAGGTTTCCCCTCAGTCTCCTGTTCTCCAGGCTGCACACACCAAGTGCCCTCAGCCGCTCCTCTCATGGCTCCTTAGGTTGGAGGGAGGCTCCGAGGCCAGGCCGGGCCGTCGCGCCGTTCAGCCGCTACCGCCGCCTCCCGCTTCGAACTTCCCGCCCGCCGCCCGCGGCCGCGCTGCCCTTTCGCCGCCGCAGTTTCCATCCTCTCGGGGCGGCGGAAACGCCGTATGGCTGCGGCCTCTCTGCATCCCTTCTGGGGCTGGTGCTGAGGGCAGCCGCCGGCCCAGGCCGCCCCGTTCCCTCGGGTGCAGGGCGGGCCGGTGCCGCCGGTGGCGGCCGAGGCGAATCTGCGGGGCCCGCGCCGGCGCTAGCGCGGTTTGGGCGGTTGTCAGGGAGAAGCAAGATGGCGGCGGCGGAGGAGGACACGGAGCTGCGGGACCTGCTGGTGCAGACGCTGGAGAGCAGCGGGGTGCTCAATAAGATTAAGGTGAGGGAAGGAGAGAGCCTCCTGCCCGGCGGGGAGACCTGGCTGGCGCCGGCTTGCGTTCCCGCGGAGGGGTTGCGGGCGGGGGGAGGGCGGTGGCTGAGGCTTCCCAAGCTTCGTCCCCTCTGGCTGCCGCTTGCAGCCGGTGTTCCCTGCCGGGGCGCTCCCTCGGTGGCGCGGCCTGGCGGCGGCGCCTCCTTTCCCCACAGGGCGCCGCGGCCGCTCCTGGGGGAGCTGGCCGTGGTGGAGGGTGCAGGGCCTGAGCGCCGCCCGGGCTGAGCCCCGCGGGGACAGGGGAAGGGACGGGAGCCTGGGCCCCGACTGTGCGGGCTTACCCTCATATGTACCATGTGGCCTCCAGAGCCCCCCTTGCTGCCGCTGAACTTCGGGCTGGAAGCGTTCAGGTGCCGGGTGATGCGGGACGGGGTGGATGGAGTTTATCGCTGCTTCGATACGGAAAGCGCCCTGTTGAAAATTTCAAGCAGGAGTTGTGGGTCGCTATTTAAGCACTGCTCTTGCGTATGGGTTGCTTGAGCTATGCCTTGAAGGCTTGCTGAATTAAACTCTCTGGATAGGCTACCTACGGCGAACAAATAATGCCACGTTAAGGAAATGTATGGAGGATAGTGGAGGGTACAATTCCAAGTCCGTGGTGTAGCCTCAACTTGTGTCAAAAGGAGGATGAAAATTGCTTCCGTGGATTCCTGTTCAAATCAGAAGCTTCCAGCAATAATCAGTGTGTATAGTAGAGAGCAATACAGGTAAGAAAGTCTAAAAATAGATGGGTTCCCTTCCATGCTGAAGAAGTAAGTGTAGATTTCACAGCAAGGATGGTGGTGTTTATCCACAGTGCTCTGTTTTAAGCTTTCAGAGGTGGATGGTCATTGTTGATGTTTAAGGAACAGTTCAGTAACTCAAGTGGTTAATGTAAACGAGGGTATCTTTGTGTGCATACTTTGAAATCCATTGCATTTTGTACTGGTCATACTTTTCAACATAATATTAAAACCAGTGTTGTTCTTCTCTTTCAAATGGAGGATCCTTATTTAAACTCCCTAAGCAAATGAACATTCTAGCTCATGCAACTGTAGGGAGACCTTTTTCTAACTAGATCTCTAATAGATCTTTTGGGCCACCTGTTAAGCACTGACATAGTGTTAAATGTATGGTGACAATAAAATTGACCATAGTATGGTGACAATAAAATTGTAATAAAAAAAAATAATCCCAAAGGATTTGGGCCACATTGATCTTGTAAACTGTAGTTTCTTAATTCCTGCCTTTGTGCAGTATGTAAATTATTTTACTACAGTCGCCAGCTCATTGAGTTTTGTGTGAATGTATTTGTTGTAGCTTGTTATTCCATGATGCTAAAAGTGTGTGGCATCTAATATTGTGTAAGGTATCCTTAAGGCAAACTATCAAATTACTTAGAAAAGTACAATTTGCTTCCTACTTGCTGGATTATGTCTGCTTTTTATACTAGGAGTTACTGTTTAATATCTGGTATGCTTATGGCTAATGCTGTCAATTGAAATTCATGGTGGTTTTCTTCTTAGCTGCAAACCTTAATTGGCAAGTGAGTTAGTTTGATGACTTTGTTGATTCATAGTGTTAATGACTTACAGAATTTGTTCTGTTAGTATCTGACAAAGAGTCCATTGCTGAAAGAAATAAGATTGAACAAGCCTTCTTAAATTGCTATATTTTGATTGAAATTAGATTATACCATCCATTAAAAAAATTACAATCATCCTTTCATTAAACATAATTTTGATCACTAGTCTTTGATCAGTAGTAAGGCATAATGTATTTATGAATTTTTTGAAGCAGCTGTGTTAAAGAGAAAAAATACATGGTCAAGGTATAGCTGCATTCTTATGAAGCACTACAGGTAAAGACAGGTCTGGAGGTATTAGAATTGAAGGGGATTATTTCAGGGGATGCAATGTATCAGTCTGCCAGCTAATACATTTGTAACATAATGACTGAGGAATTTTTAGGAAAAAACTTATTGTGGTACCTTTGTTCTCGAATAAAGCATGATTTTATAATAGGCTGCAGTTTATTCTTATTTTGAGATTAATTTCTTGAGTACATTGGTGTTAATGTAAATTATTTAGCTAAAAAGAATGTTACTTGTATGTCATTTTAAAAATGCATTCATGATTTTTCTATATATATTAGAGTTTGACCTCTGGAGTATTGTAATACTGTGAAAACTGGAAGATATGTAAATGTATTTGCCACTTGCATTTAAGACTTTCCTGTGTTCTCTAAGCTGCAATAAAGGGGTGTGTGTGTATATATCTATTTTTATATATGTAGGTATATAGTTTGTTAATTATTGGAATCAGTTTGGTGGATAAGACAGCTTTCTCATTAATTCTGTAAGCATATTGAATATAAATGTGGATATTTGGATATTTGTACTTCAGTGAAAATTATAACTGATTCTGTGTGATAGTGTACAAACAGAGATGATGTGTCTGAAAAGAATGTGATCTTTCTCCTAGGGAGGTTGTCATCATCACAGCAAGAGGAGCAATTCTGCTTCTTACTGTACTTCTTTGTTATCTTATTTTGGTTTGGCTTCTATCTTTTATCTCTTTTGTTGTGGAAAAATTGTTTGTTACCTGAATTTTGCATCTTCTCTGAAATTTTCTGTTGCTACAGATATGAGGGAGGTTAGAATCACTAATTTCATATGCCTAGTAAAGCTTCTGGCCGGCTGATTCTGCTAACTTCCTACTAATTTGCTTCAAAACCTAGAGAGCTGAGGTACTGGCAAATAATGTTAGATAGGATAAAGTACTGTTTTTTTAAAATGAGCTGCTAACTGCATGTATACATATAGGTCCTTTAAAATTGTCCTACTTGCTTTGGCAATCATGCCATTATCATAACAAACAATGCTTTTAAATGTCTTAGAATTATTAACTGTCATGATGAGCATCTACACTACAGTGTCCTCTCTAGTTTTCTCTATGTTGTGATTGATTGCTTGTTTTAAACCTGTTCATGCCAAAAGGTCTATTCATTTCTTGGAGTTGAGGAGTATCATTAATTTCTGTAGCATCTATTTCTTTGTAGTTTTATAAGTTAAATAAAATACAATCATCTATAATTATTTCAGATAAACTAACTGAAATTCGATGTCTAAATACCAGTATGATCTTCATAACATCGTACATGTATCCTGCTTTGGGAACATGAGAACGGGAACTTTTTGTGACATGCATAGGATAAATGTAGCTGCAGGTGTTTAGAGCTTACAACTTTAGGTGTTACTACTTCCTTTGTGTTAGGAATTCTTTTTCCCACCGTTTCTCATCTTTTCAATTACGTTGTCTGCAAGTTTGACTTTCTCAACCAATCAAGGCTGTTTACAAAATATGGTCATTCAAACTGCTTGACTGGTGTTGCTCTTTTGCAGATGTATTTATGCAGTTGACTCTTGAGAGAAGCACCACTACATTGATATGAAGTAGTAAGTTAGTAAGTTCAGTAGTAAATGTGACAGTGGTTTAACAAGACTCAGTGGCAAAGGACACTTGATTATTTACTGCAGAGAGGGCAGGGTCAGACAAAATTGTCAGGGAGATGCTCCCATTGAATCATGAGGTTCAGAAAGGGCTTGATAAACTTCTCTGAAAGGAATCTAGGAACAAGGGTTCGACTCCTAGTCCCAGACTTGGTCAACTGTTTTTATCTAGAGGATTATGTATACACAATCAATCCTTTATGTCACTTGGACAAGTTCAAAATTTAACATGTGAGGGAGAGAGCACATCACCACATACTCAGGGATGAGGACCTCACAGATTTTGCAGATTGAGAGGGACAGGGTGAATACTGAGTAATATTGGTAGTAAAGTTGCTGGTTATGGTTGTGTACCATCATTGGATTTGTGGTATATGCCTGGTATTTAGCAGACTGGTACAAGCTTTTTAGCCTGATGCACACAGGGTTTTAGCCTGGGATGATCACTGGCACTTAAACGGCTTCATGTTCTGCCATTGCTCTTTCCGGAGCAATGCATCTACTCTATGTCTTCCAAGGTATATAACAGCCATTTTGAAGTTAAGAAGCAGAGATGCTGAAAATTGTGTAGAAAAGTGTCCATTTGCGACTAGCTCTTATATGTGCAAGAGAGTGTGTGCGCTTGTGCATGCATGGAGCTGTTCCGTAGCACTGGAGCAGGTGGCTGTTATACATGCCTGTGTTTTACCTGGAAAGATCTCTGAGCAATTTATCTTAGCAGCAATGCATTCTTTTACCCTTCAAAATCCTATGCATTGCTTTAATCATTTCACTGCCCAAAACATACATTTAACAACACCATCCACTGATGCACATCTTGAATAACTGTTTGTGAGTGCAAGCTTGCAGACAAGTTTTGCACCTCCAGCTGACTCATTACCGATCTCTTAAGGGAGTGTCTACCTTATTGACACTTTCTGTACTTGGCTACTCCTTGTTTCTTAGGGAATGTACAAAGTTATCTGTTTATGGCTTCAAAAACTGCATTCAGCTGCTGAAACGGACTATAAGGGTTTGTAGAAATGATGATGAAACCAGACAGGCTTTGTTAAGTAGCAAACAATGTCATTCTCAACTGTACTACATGTACGAGCATTTTATGAAGTTAAAGTCGGAACTGTTTTACCTAGTATTGCACAGCAAATCAAGATGAATGAAGCCATTGCTTGTTCCTGTAAAATATTACCTCAGGAGTAGAAGGTATGCATAAAGTTTGATAGAAAAATAATTTTGCAGAGATCTCATTGGAGGGTGTTGGGATATTGGAATGATTGCAGGTGAAATATGCAGCTGTGCAGAGGAGACCAGTGTGCAGGGAACAAGCCATATTCACAATTTGTGCTTGTTATAGGAAGTGTTCTTGGTCACTGATGGGCCTGCATACGCTGACGTGCAGAAATGAGTTTGAAGTCCACAAGTGCTTTCCTATTGGAAACATTGTCTCAAGTTTTGTCCTAGGAGAATAAGATCTCCTTTAAATTGTGGGCAAATGCATTCTGGAACAATGAAAGACACTGAAAAAAACCCCAAACAAACAAACAAAAAAAACCAACCCCCCAAAAACAACAAACAAAAACACCCCCCCCCCAACAAAAACAAACAAAACCAAATAAACAAAATAAAAACAAAAACCTTCCTGGGATGTGCTACATATTGCATGGTTTGAAGTCTGCAAGCAGGAGGTAGTTATAAGCTACAAGTCATGGTTTAGTTCTGGATGGTCTCTACCTTATGCTTTTGCTTTTCATCCAGTATATGCTATGGAAGCTGCTGTGGATGGTTTTTACAAGCATACTAAATCAGACTAACTGCCTTGTTGAGGTGAGTGCTTGTTGTCTTCCTATTAAGACCATATTTCCAAACTATAACGGATTTTTGAGATGACGCCTAAAAAGTGTATTTGGGAAGCTCTTGAGATGGTAAGGCCAGAGAACTTCAGATAGACAGAACTGTTTTCCTGGACAGTACTTACTATACATGCAAAAAGCCTTGTATGTCGAATAGGGTGAATTTACCCGGGTTCTGAAGAGGAGAATGCTGCAGTCCAGTGCAGAAAATATGCTTTCTTTCATGGACTACCACCTTGTGATTTATAGTAAACAGCAATCAGTAAAAAACTAGTGTTGTCTGATGAACTGTAAATGCCTGGGAGAAAAAGAGAAGATGTACTTTTGTTTCAAAACAGACCCATACATTTCTCCAGTACAGACCGTAGTTGTCGTATACAATGTTAGCCTTACTCATTTTAGCTAAATTCAATTAAATCAAATAGCTGTCTCATTGACATGAACTCATCTGATAAAACTAGAGATAGAAGGGAATGGGTGTCTTGTAGAGAATAAGAAGTCTGTGGGCTTGGTGAATGGTAGACACTGCCACCTACTTACTCATCAACATCTGTGTTAACATTACCCTGTTTTATTGAAGACTTAGGAAGGACATTGATGGGGGAACGTGATTATCAAGCTCTGGTCTACTTTACTAGTAGACTCTGAATAAAATCCTTCACAATGTATTTGGATTATATTGAAAACTGCTAGTAGAGCAAGGCAGTGTGGAATAGGAAAATGATGAGCAGATTGTAACAAAGTATGGAACACAGATTGGACTGGTGTCAAAGGGTACTAGAGCAAGGACAAATGCAAACTGTTCACAATAAAAACAAAATGAGTGTGCGAAGAGTGCTGTAAATGGATTAATCTATACAGTTATATAAGCCTTCATGTCTGCTGGTGGGAACTAATTGCTATGGCTGTACCTGGTGATGATCTCAATCTCTGGTGCTCAAATTCTCTGTGACTGATCTCAGATACTGAAAAGCCCATATGACATTATCCATCCTACTCTTTAGTATGATTCATCTTGTTCTGGAGTGATTATTCCTTTGGCCTCAGCTTTATTATTGCTTTTTACTTTCTTCTGTCTGATCTTGAGAATTACAACTTTAATCTTATACAGGTTCTAGTGTATGGTTCCATGTCTAAATTTATTGAGATGGTATTTTTGGAATATGTTATTGTGACCTGAGGATTGCTCACCTCAAAAGATGCTTGTCAGTGTGTTGCAGTGGTGTAAACTTTCCGTGTGGAGATAGTACAGGAGTGTTTAACTTCAGACATACTGTGATGCTCTCAGGATTGAAAGATCGATTGCAGGGCTGCATATCTGTGGAAGGGCTTTAGGATGGTATTCGAGATGATTAAGGTAGACTAAAGGGAGATGTCTCAAATACCAGTGGCATTATCTTCTGATGATGGGCTCCTGATCTTAAGGTTATTAAATGGACACTGAAGTAAATAAAGGTGGACCAGCTCTTAATGGGGAATGGCACCATCTGGGAGAAATCAGCCCTCTGTCATTAATTACAAATTGAGATGCTCTTCTTATTTATTTAAAAGCCACTGGGTTGGACCTAGAGGAGTGCAGCAGGCAAACAATTCCAGTTATGTGAAAAAAAAATACAGTTGTGATATTGTTTCAAAATTTCAAACAGCTCAGACTCTGGATCACCTGAGGTATTGGCAACTACTTTCCCACAACTTTGTTCTACAGTCCCATGATCCAGACCCCTAAAGGGGTTTACCCCTATTGATGTGTAATGGCTGATCTGTTTTATTTTGAATATTTGTAGTAGCCAGTCAGGAATGCTTTGTTGTTTTTATTGTTCTCTTATGTATGTTTATTTGGTTTCTGTGGCATAAGGGACAAAAAGAGCCTGACAAGCACATTAAGTTTATCTTAGTGATATAAGACTAAATAAACAAGTTTTTAGCTGTTGGTTGGAAAGTTAAATGTAAACTAATTTTGTAAGACTTATATTTAAATTAATGGAGTGTAAGGGATTTTGCTGATTGACTACTATACCCCAGCACCTGAAACAGTAAAGGTAAGAAAAATAAATCAATTAATTGGTTATAAGAGACTTTCTGATTGAATGCTGTATCCCAGCAACTGAAAATACGTGACTGCAATATCAGTATGACTGTTAGGTAAAATTGTGGTAAGCATTTTATGCTTCTTTTAATAAGAGATAATTTTAATGTTTTTGTATTACTTTTTGTGCTTTGAAAAGGTGTCTGAAGAGAGTTTTGCTTAAAAAACAAATGTTTGGTTTTCCCATGAAAGGATTTCTTTTTCTTTTTTCTTTTTTTTCGGTGGGAGGGAACACTTACAGGGTAATCTGTGTTATTTGCCTCTTGTAGTATACATGAGAAAGTCCAGACACTCTTCATATTCTTTTTGTTCTTAGTTATGGAAATAAATCTCTCTTTAAAACCCTTGTTTCTTTGCTGTTAATAAAACTTTCATGCCCTGTCTTCTATAGTTTATTACTGTAATGTTGTCTCTTGACTGACTTCAAAATGTCAAATTAAGAGTTGATTAAAGTGGCAAACTATTTTATCAAGTGTATGTTATCCATTTGATACATTCAGTGAAAGAAGTAGAGAAACTGTAATGTTTACAAAAATTTAAGAAATGTAGGCAAGGTTTAAGCTTAAGTATTCACAGGAGTCTTTAGAATAATTCTGAATCTTGATAATAATATATTTAACATCAATTACTACAGGTGTATTTGAATGAATGAGTTGCTTTTTTCCTTGAGAAATTACAGGTTTTTGAATGTAATCTGACAATTTACAGGAATTTGTATATCTTCATGTTAATTTAATGGATTGTCATAAGCTATGTGTTCATGTTTCCTGAATTAATTGTGAATGAAGGGTAGGTGTTTCAAAGCTGCCTGAAATGTTTAACTCTTGGAAGAAACTACTAATATAGGTACTTTGGAATCTTTTTATGTACAAAGAAGTAACTTAGGAAGTCTTGTATCAAATTTTGCTTTCCCCAACCGCCTTCCCCCTCCTGCCTTGTTCTCAAGCTGGAGACTTTTACTTCTCTGCCTCAAGTCACATTGCCTGTAATCTTAAGTGTTTTAATTGCAGAGATGTAGATTACAGTCCACGCCAAGTTGCTTGAGGAGAAACAAATAGCTGTTAAGCTGTTACTAGTTCTTTGCATTCAATTTGCATAGGGAAAACAGTGCTTATGGAAATGCTGTTTGTTTTGGTTTTTATTTGGCAGGCAGAGTTGCGAGCAGCTGTGTTTTTGGCGTTAGAAGAACAAGAGAAAGTAGAGGTAAGAGGACCTTAAAAAATAAATGAGAAAGAAAAAATCACCCTGGTAGTTCTTCATGTAGAATTAAATATAATATCTTTAATACTTTCTATTTGTGAAATGCAGGAAGATAAAAATATGTATTTCTTCATAAAAGTACAATACATAAAGAACACAAAACATCAGGGTGTTTCCTGATGTTTAAAAATAGAAATTGTTAAATAGCCTTTTTAAATTTAAGAGTTTAAGTAATTTAAGTTCAATGAAAGAGTTTAAATAACTCTCTCTTGGGTTTATATTGCTTTAATCCAATTGACCAGAATACCTAAATACTTATTTTTAAAAAGATACCTAGTTGACTAGTCAGTGTTTTACTGAATCAGAATAATGTCTTTTGAAATCCAAAACCCCATTATAACATTTTCAACAAGTGTATTATGAAAGTAATTTCATGCAGTCAAATACCAAGTTATCCTAATGCTTTTCGTATTTCCCATAAAGACGTTGTAGGCTTGCTTCAGGGTAATTCGCTTTAATACTTAAGGATGAATTCTTAATTAACAGATGGACTGTGTATTGCTACTTTAACAGTATAATAGTATTAAGGGAATGATAGACTATCAAGATTACATAACAAATCTGTGGTATACAGATACCTGTCTTGTGACGTCTTCTACTGCCAACATTACGTCAGTTCCTGTGTCTTTCCATTTACTAGAATTGCAGAGTAGTGAGTGCCATATGTCCATCCTCTGTTTCAAAGAGAGAGGAATGGAAAACTGTTCTATTCCTCTGCTGATTAGATGGTTCTGCTCTTTATGGAAAAATGCTTAACTGAAACAGACAGTATTGTGACATTAGTAAGGAGTAGAAGTAGTTATTCTGTGATATGAGATTTCATATTCAAGAAAATTAGTGTAAGATTGCTGAAGAAGACATGATGGAAAAGTGATATAGCAGAATGGTGCCATCTCTTAGAGGAAGCTTCAGCATATTACAGAATACCCATAGAACAACCTTCTACACTGTCTGGAGAGTAATAACACTGAAGAGAGATTTGCTACAGTAGATTTTAACTCCCCATTTCTCAACTATTATCATGATATTTTAAATTTACACTGTAGACACTGGAAGCATATTAATGCTTTTAACTGCTCTGAATTCCTAAATATTGAACAAGATAGATTTCCTTTTTTCAGGCAGCGCTTTTTTGTGTGTGTGCGTGCTAGCATTTACAACTGTAGTGATAAATACCTATAACAGATCCATTTCTTACCCAGAACATTTTGTTATGTTAGGAATGGCACTTAGAATTTGTTTTGAAAAAATCCCTTAATAGTTTTGGCAAACCCGAACATAGCATGTTGTTTTATTTCTGTTTAAAAATTAAAGTTGAACCAGGCAAATCTAACAAGGGAGGAAAAAAAAAAATCATATTTTTGAAGGTCTTTTAATTAATAGAAGATTTGTACTGATTTGTGTGCCAGTAATTAGCATGGTCCACACTTTGTCTAGAAAAATTGTAAATTTACAGTTTTCAAAACACCAAAATGAATGTCTCTAAACAAACTTTTAGAGAAGCAACCTTGGAAGTTAACTGCTTACCTTATCTTTTTGGTCAGTAAGTAAATAAAAATCAGTATACTAGTACAAATTTTGGTGAAATTACTTTAGCTCTGAGACAGATTTAATTTTCCTGAATAAATGTAGCTTTTACTTGTAGGTAGTAGAATTAATGCAAAAGTATATTTTGAGGAAGTGAATTACACATGAGACATCATTGTGGAACAGAGTACACCAAAACATTAGCTTACTGTGGTTTTCAATTTGTTGCTAGCAAGAAGATTGATGCTAATTAGTGTTTGGGTTTTTTCTTTTTGACAGAACAAAGCACCTCTAGTAAATGAAAGCTTGAAAAGTTTTTTAGGTACAAAAGATGGTAAGTTCTTTGTTTATTAGATACTTCTCAAAAATAGGAAACAAAATACTAAATCTTTGAGTCAACAGTGCAGTCTTCATGACATTAAGCATACTTTTGTTCCTTTCAAGTGTCATAATTACTGTTCATTCAGAGAAAAAGTCAATAGTTTTTGAAGTTAATATTGCTGAAGTTGTATTTTTAACTATGGTGATTGTTAGTGCATTTAAATTAATATTTTGTGATAATTTGCCTTTGTGCTAGCTCCAAGAAATTCTAGACCAATAGAAACAGTAACCAGTGAAAACTAACTATAGAGGTACAGGAGAGGAGTGAATACTCACATAGGAGAAGTGTCAAAATTATGTTCTTAAAGGAGCTGAATAGTTTTAGAACAATCTTACCCATTAACTTTGTAAGCTATCTCTGTGCTCTTGGAGTATTACTGAGTCAAATGATTTTGATGTAATGGCTGAGGTAAATAATTTGGGAGTGGGTGTACAAATTTGCTGTGTGGTGGTAGTTCACTGAATGTGTAAATGATGTTCATACTGAAGCCATGTTAATGTTGAATCTTTGAAGTAAGAATTCTGTCTGGTGTATTTTTGCTCTAATTTCCTTTTTAGGTCGCTTGGTAGCAGGTCTCGTTGCGGAATTTCTGCGGTTTTTTAATCTTGATTTTACATTGGCTGTTTTTCAGCCTGAGTCAAGCACAGTAAGATATGCTTGTTTTATTTGTATCCTATGCCGACTGTTTGGACTGCATGATAATAAACACAGAGAACCCATAGCAGATTTATTTAAGCCACTTGCTTGTTTTTATAAAAAATAATGAATGTTTAGTCTGTAAAAGGTACTTATTGTCATAAAGACATGTTTTTCAGAAAAGTATGCTAATATGAGTATTTCCCTTTATCAAAAATCAGTGCTTGATAATTATGAATTAACAAGTTAATAATTTTTGTGGAATCATTTAATAGTCTATGCAACAGAACACTCCAACATTTTTTTTCCCACTAACTTTACTATGTCATAATCTTAAGCTCATGTTGCATGAAAATTAAAATAATGTCAGTAATGTACTCTGAGAGAAATTTCAGTGAGACCAAGGGCTTTATGCAGGTACGCTTGACAAAAAGTGTAGTTCAGTTGTGAGGGACCAACAGTGATGCATGCTAATGACAGATTCTTGCATATTTGAAACGACTTTGCATGATCTGCGGCATGTTTAGGTGCAGATCAGAGCTAAATTATGCAGTAGATGGTATCTAAAAGATGTGTAGATGTGACGCTTAGGCATGTGGTTTAGTGGTGGACTTGATGATCTTAAGGGTCTTTTCCAACCTAAGTGATTCAATGATTTTATTACTTTAGTCCACATGCAACAGGAAGTTTTAAATAATCAATATGCTTTGTGTTAAACAAGACCCAAAAGCTTTGTTTTATATTACAATGTGCATTTTGTTTTCTGGCAGTTGCTTCTGTGTTGTGATTCTTTTTTTAAATTCTCCTTCAGCTAAATGACCTAGATGGTCGAGAAAACCTAGCTCGAGATTTGGGAATCACTGAAGCGGAAGGTACTGTGGGTGGTCCCCTGTTGTTGGAGGTTGTTAGGAAGTGTCAGCAGAAAAAGATTTCAGGCAGTGGAGAAGTAAGTAGTATTAATATGTAATTTATTTATTTGTTTATAATTCTTTATTAATTTTCAGTGATGAAAAATCGACTGAAATTAAGAACACTTGGCTATTGTTGTATTATACTGTTTCAGGTTTTACTATATTATGCCTTCAACTTAATTTATCAGACAGATAAGAGATAAAAGGATAGTCATAATGTTTACAATTAATGCCACCCTAGTATTCTTTACTAATACTCTGCTGCAACAGAATAGTAACACAGAGTGGATCCAGATAAAAGACGCAAAAGACTGTGTCACTTATTTTCTAATTTCTAATGTGATTTGATAAAGCTTTTGTCTGTACCTATTTTCTTTCTCTCACTTCTAATTTTATTGTGACCTGAAAAGCCTAAAATGGGGTTTAAAAACTTTAAAACTCTTTTGAAAACAAATATATGTAAAACTAAATATATCAAAGTACTGAATTACTTGAAGGCAATAGCAGTAATATTTTAATGTAATTAATTAAATCCAACAATAGTATTTGACTGTGACTTGAAACAAAGTTCTCTACACCCAAGATGCATTCAATACTCCAATGAAAGCTTAAATTCAGAAGTAAGCTGTCAGTGACTTCTTGACATAGCCATTTTCTGTCACATGAAAGGGGCATTTCCTTGAGCCCTTTGTGTTTGATTAGTCTGTCAACATTCCAGTAAAGCTGAGACCCTTATACCTAGTCTGTCAGTGTCCCTTTCTGGGGACTCCACTGAACAGTCCTGCTGGATCAGAGAGTGGTTCGACTGACTCGTTCAGGGACACACACCAACAGCCTATTCAGTCAAATCCTTTATTACAATGTGGAGACACCCTCCTGGATCTCCTCACTCTTGGTCAAATATGTTATCTGCTGCCGGTGACTGATAGCACCCTTGAAGGACTGATGCTAAACAGTTTATGGAATAACTTATTAAGAAAAACACAGATATTAGAGAATTCTGGTAGGTTAATGTTTGAAGTTTGCTCATGTTAACAACTGACTACAAAAACGTATTCAAAGCACTCTACCAACAAGCTCTAACCACCATTGAAAGCTAGCTTGAGACAATCACTTAGCACACACAGAATAGGGTTCTTGGCCAGTGGGCTTCCCTGTGGGGTCGAAGACAGGTTGACTGATCTGAGAAATTATCATGGAGTCTTCCCTAACTTCTCATTTTTATTTTACTTTTATTCTATTACTTCACATTTAGATGGAGCTTGATTGACACTAGCCATACTCACTTCTGTTAATGATTGGTGTAAGATTTTCTTGCTTGCTCGTCAACATACAGTCAGTAAAATACAGAGTGCATGCTCAGTGAGGGGTGATTGAACCTTGGAAAGGGGTAACTTTGAGTTGAAGTTAACTTTTGAGTTGAAGTTCATCTAAGGAGAGGAATTTCACCACAGTTGCTGCTTAAGCAGTAAGATGACACTTCCTCTCTCCCTTGGTTGACAGCTGCCATGCGGTTTATGGAACCATTGAGTTCCCCTCCCTACAAGAATTACAACAGAGCTTTACTGCAGCATCTCCACTCTGCTTCATCCTCTATTTCGTTCCTCTTAGCATGTGCTTATAGTTGCAGACTGTGTTGTGTGGGCAGTCATTGTGCAATATATTTCTTGTATGCCAGCTGCTTTTCACCCGGGAAGTAGCAGCTGCATTCACCTTATAATTTCCGTAGTGTTGTAACTTGTGTTAGAATGTGAATATAACTTCCCAGTTTTCTCTTATTTTACCCCCAGTCATATTCCCACACACAGTGTGTGGCGGTCAAAAACTAACACGGTCCCCACTTGATGGGGAGGCAAGCCGGAACAACTTTATTGAAACTATAACACCATATATATGCTCTGTAAAATGAATATTCATCCCAGGGTTTGGCTTATGCTAAACATGGGGGGAGATGTTGTAACTGTGGGGTAACACCATTAACTAGGGAGAGATACACGGTAATGCACATATTAGCAATACAGTGGAGTCTTCATCTAGGTTTAGGGTGTATCCCCAAAGTCGAGGTAACTTCATACATATTGTAGACAGGGAAGCGACAGTGTTTGCAAGTCTTTTATCTGTCAGGTGATGTCTATTTACGCTTCTTCCAAGGTCTCCTCTACATCTCTGTTAACTCTTTCGTTGCTAGGTATTTTTGAACTCCAGCAACAGTGTTACAGTTTACACACCGTGCAAATGGGAGTGGTAGCCTTGTTTTTGTTGGAGGGAATTATGACAAAGTTAAATACATTTTTTAATAAGTGTGAAACTTTTAGGTGGCTCCAGTTCTAAGTGATAGCCAGTGCCCCACGTCAAAATCAACTGATGGAAGATCAAGTACACATTCTGTACCAAATAAGGTAAGATTGTTTATGTATAATGAAAAACTTCGTGACATACATGAGAAGTATAAGAGACAACTCCTATGAAACTGCAAATATGATGGCATTCACTTAAATGATCTAAATTTTGAAAGTATGTATTTCACTTCAGCAAAACTTTCATGTATGAATTCAAGAAAAGACCAACTGTTGTGCTTTCTGCTTTGGGCCCCAGAACAGAAAAGTAGCTATAGCTTTGCTTTTATTCCAGTCAGTCTATCATTAAGTTCTTAATTTTCAACAAGTCTGTTCTTATAGGATACAGAATTAAAATACTGTTACTGCCACTTATGGGTTTGAGTAATTCTTGCCCTAGAAGAACTGAGCTGCTGTCAGCAATTGAATGTGATTCTGTGACTGAGATAAAATAGCCTTGGTATGAGAAAGATCTACCAAGGCAATTTTAACTCTCATGGCCTACAGTTCGAAAATTTTACTTTAGTCTTCTGAATAAAAGTCAGTGACTGATGAATACTTGAGACAGTACAACCTACATGCGCATTGCCTACAACCTAGGCAACCAACATGCGCGTTGCCTATCTGGATTAAATAATACTGCTGGTTTTGTTTCAAAAATATGCTCTTATTACTGTGTAGAAAAGAAGTTAAGGTGATAAATCTTTTTACTGGCTTAATTTTATTAAGTCTAGAAGTGTATAAAAGTAGCAGTACTCTATGCTAGGTAGGAAATTATTTTTTAAAAAGAAAGATCTTTTTCTTTCATGGCAGCTTGATTAGAATGTTATTCCTTGGGACACAAAGCTTTGCAAAGTTACAACTTGAGTTGTATGATTTGATATTAAAGTTAGCATGTGAAATTGTCCTTACATTCTAGACTGTGGGTGTGACCCATAAGCACGATGCAAAGACTGAAAGTTATGCACTGTTAAAGTATCTCATTTGTGTGATTTTTGGTTTTAGTATTTGAAGGGAGAATGTATCAGTAACTGCAGTTTTCTTAGCTTATCACTTTAAAGCATAATATTATATTGCAGAGGTTGCCATTTATTATGGAAGTTAGAGTAATCTGCACGGTTTCTTTTGAAGACAGTGGCTGTAACTAAGAACATTTGTCTATAGACAAGTTAAAAAATAACATGAATAAAGCATAAGAATCAGTCTGTTTGTAGACTTCTGTACTTGATAACCAAGATATTTTAAAATTGCTTGCTTTTAGAATAGGAGTGATCTAGATAACATAGCAGTGCACAGGATGGAACAGGAGTTTTTAATGGCAGCAACAATAAAAGCACTTTCTAAAGTGATAAAGCAACTTTTTTCTCCTGTGTGATTCTTGATGATAGTAATAAATTTATTGGTGCTTCTCTTGAATTCAAGCTAACATTTTAAAAAGTTACGATAGTTATGTATTTTGTGTTTATATTGCCTCTTAGAGTATTACAAGATGTAAATACTTACTCCTTCCATTCTTTATCTTTCAAGGCTGCTGATAATACTCAGAGTGATACCAGTGTCTCATCAGGGGAAGCAAGCAAAAGAAGCATTCATTTTCTGCCTAATGAAACAAAACTAGATCCTCAACTACAAAACAAAGACTTGAATACCAAAGAAAAAAGCGATCCAGCTGTGGATGAGGATGATGATGAAGGAGACTCTTTCTTTGATGATCCTATACCCAGACCAGAAAGAACTTACGGATGGTAGGTAACATGGATGTTCTACATAATACTAGGTTTATTTTATCCTCACTATGGTTGCAGACCTTTAAGACCTAGTTGTTATTTGATTATTTGCACTTGTAAGTGGAAGTGTTTAGATCTATTCTGTAACATTTTTTGAAATGCACAGTGGCCTGTGGGATCTCTTGGGATGTACCTTGAGTGGAAAAACCCATGTCACTTCAAGGTACCTCGGTTAGGCTGTATAATGTTCCCAGCGTATTTCTTTGGTGGAGTGAACATGTACAAGGCATAGACATCAGTTTGTTCTTGCAACAGAGCCGCAGTGGTGATCTGTACTAAAGGAAGTGGACAGTGACAGAAATAGTGCTTTAAATATCTGTGTGGCTTTGTAAAGAGTACAAAAATCAGTGTAAACTGGCTGCATAAACTGTAGTAATAAGAAAAGTTTTCTCACAGCTGAAGGTTTCTTCACATTGCAACACCTTTTGTGTGCAGTTCTGAGTTTTCAGTGACGTGTTGTTTCTTCTGCATATAGCAATTTTGCAGATGCATCTGAAGCACATTTTTATTGTTCGTCTGTGGAGTCTGATGAATGAAAAATATAATTTGAAGCGGTAGTGACTGAGCAACA
Organism: Formicarius rufipectus; assembly: GCA_013399695.1. Classification (NCBI taxonomy): domain Eukaryota; kingdom Metazoa; phylum Chordata; class Aves; order Passeriformes; family Formicariidae; genus Formicarius; species Formicarius rufipectus. The sequence goes on along the minus strand of VXAU01001879.1, from coordinate 732,243 downwards.
CTACAGCTTTGCTATAAAACTGAAAACCTATCTTTGTGTTATCGTGTAATCTTGAAGCACAGTTTAGATATCACTGTTGAGAAACGCTGCAGGATTATTTCATGATGTTCTCTTTGATGTGCTGAAGTAATCAGAGACTCTTATTGCAGAATCATTTGCAAGTCAGTTTGGAAGTAGCTCACCTCATTCTGGCTTGTCCCTCCAACTGTGCTGATAGCAAACAAAGAAGCATAAGCTTTTTTGTGTTACTGCTTTCGAAGATACTCATGGAGTGAGGTCCTTCTAGTACAGCACAAAGCAATGATGCCAGGTTAACCGGGAGTCTTTCTAGTAAATTAATGGACTCTCTGAGAAGAAGATTGTTTGTAATACAGCTTTTGTTGGATGTATTTAGTTGGCTCAAATCTTTTTTCCTTACAAAGCATTGATTTTTCTCTGGAAAATACTGTGTATTACAAATAACACTACTGTGGCATTTCTTTTTTTCCTATTGTTAATATCAAGATTAAAACCGTGTCTGAGTGCATTTACTCCTTATTCTAGAGCTCATTTAACTAGCCTTTCACCAAAGTAACCATTGTAGCAGGTGATTTAAATGATAAGTTGGGAAAATTAAGAAAGTCTGGAACAACTTTACTATTTACTAATTTCTTATTGTTTGAGCATTTTCATATGAAAAGAAGGGAAATTCACTTTGAAACTGAATGCACTGGATTTACTTTAAAAGACCATCCAAGAAAGAGATTCTTTAATTATTCAGTAAAGTAAGGATCTTTTTTTCCTAATAGGGAAATACCCTACAGAAAAAATTATTTCTGAATTTTGTGTGTCTACAGTAGAGTCTACCAAGTAATAATGTGTAGTGCATAATGTTATTGTTACACATGTATTCTAATTATATCCCATAATTAGATTTGCTGAATATGGTAATAACAAATGAGCTAGAGCCTGACTGTTAGTGAGCTGTCTCTCCCAAATCTTTCACTTCTACCTTCCTGACAACTCTAGAGGAGAAAAAAAGAGCATACTCTTCAGGTGAAATCCCTCTGTCTAATGTTATGCTGGTGTGCCCAAGTCCTAATGGGGAGAGGCACCAGCATCACTTGATTTGCAGCAAGGTAATTTCTTCATGGGAGCCTTGCCCATTCCTATAAGATATGTGCTCTGGAGAGGAAGGGAGCAAGCAGTTAGTCCAAACAGTGTGAGAGATGATTCAAGCACTCACTGGCTCAGGGTCTCTGACCTGTTGTTCAAAATTTTGAAGCTTTTTAATGTGTGATGTTTTGGTGATCTAGATATAATGAATGTTTCAAATGTTATTCATTGTTAATTGGAATGAAATCACAGTAGCACACTGTTCTGGCAATACTAAATGTGAAAATTTTGGTTTCTTTTAATGTTTGTTTTTCATCCTTAACTTTCAAGTATGATTTGAACTAGGTAGTAACCAAGTGAACCTAAACATGTGATAATGAGAGCTACCTTCCTATAACCATGAGGTTTTCATTCTGTGAACTGAGTGCTCTTAGAATTAATCTCCATCAGACGTAATCTCTTGTAATTGTAAAACTAATGTAAATACTGATTTATACCTGAATCTTTCTTCCTTTGGTTGTGTTTACATATGGGCACAGTGAAAGGTCCCTTGATAAAAATAGTGATACTGATGAAGGTTCAGGAGCTCTGTCTGTGAGAGAAGACAGGAGGAAGTCTTTGCATGGGTGAGAAAGTGATATTTTTAATGGATGTTGTGCTTGATTCATGTACCAGTAAACTGCCTGCTGTTTCTAAGATTGCAGAATGAGTAGTCCTTTCCCCTTCCTCTTTTTTTGCTGCAGTAATGTTGTTCTATTTTTGTGGCAATTTAATAATAGAAAAGAATTTAACAATGCACATTTTACAGCTCTGTAAAGTACTTATTTGCTTTGTTTTAGGAAAACTGAAACTAGTAAAGCAGGTCTAGCATCCCTTTCTGATGCACCCTCCTTGAAAAGTGGGCTAAGCTCCCTGACTGGTGCACCTTTGATAAAGGAGTCTGATAGTAAGTTTTCATATGTTTTTGTCTTTTGATTATTGTAGAAGATACTTCCTGTAATGTAATGAGTGAGCTACCTGTTCAGGTGGAAATGTGAGAGAGTCTGTGGCCCCCTTCTGGTTGTAATGTGCTTTACAGTAATGCATTCTTCACTGAGTGATTGCATGCTGGTTTTGATATGTTATGCTACCATTGGGGCATTTTATGTTTTGGAGCATGAAATACTTATCTATGTTCCTTTTATTGTGTGCATATAAAGCAGTTTTTAAGTGTAATTCTACTGCCCCGGTTTTAACTGATTTAGACTTACTCCTTGTTTGTTAGCTTATGTTATTTGCACCAGTTCTTTAGGTGTATTTGCTTTCATGTTGTAAAACCTGGTCCTGAGTACTGGGAGACTATCCCTGTTTACTAGTGGTGTTCTTAAATGTTGTGAGTTCAGACTTGAAGATTTAATGTAATATTGCCATACAATACTATAAAAGTATATTGTTGGCTGGACTTCGCAAACGAAGATCCTGGGATAAGCCTGTGCAATGGATTTTTTAAGTGAGGCACAGGGTGCGCAGAACTGGCCCCGCTCCCTTTACTCCTGAGGCTCATCTTGCCACGGCCGAGCAGCTCGGACGGCGACAGCGAGTTCCTCCAGGATTCGAACCGGCGTCCTCAGAGGAGGAGCCGGCTCCACGGGCGGGGGCCTACGCCACTCGGCCAACGCCCGCCGCCTCTCAAGTGTAACATACAAACAGAAAAGCAATAATGTCAGGCTGTTGAGAAATCCTGGGAGCCCACGTGGGTCAGAGCACCAGGGGAAGACCTTGCCTTGTCCTCTCTGCCACCGACTGACACAAACGTGGCACTGCAGCCACGCCTGTAACACGAGCTGGGGCAGGCCCCAAAAGGTGGCAGGAATAAAAGTATATAAGGTTGTTAAAAAAGAACAGTTGGTATAAATGGTTGATTGTTATGTTTAAGTGGGATCTTGCTGAAGAGTTACAAGTCAGATTTCTGATATAAATGCTTTTGTTTACAGATTTGAATAGAAACTCTGTTTTGAAAGATCTGCGGTTGGTGAATGCGAAACTGGGATCGCTAGAATTAGGCAAGTAACTGCTAAACATGAGGGAGTTAAGATATTTTTAATTATGAATTCTAGCCCAGGTTCTTAGAGCAGATTGAGGAACTGAAATACGCATATTGAACTAAAATCTTCAGCTTTTGTTTCTGACATTCTGTTTGTCACCATTGTGAAGCTGACTGAAGTTAGAGCAAGATGTGATCTAAAGGAATACTGGGAAAACTGGTTGTCTTGTGAATTAATATTCTACACATGGAGCAAAACTTTGGTTCATTCTGTGCAAACATTTGCTAATATCAAATTGATAAATTTTCTTGTCTAGGTTTCTACAAAAAGAATGGGTTTATATTTGTGGTAAAAGATAGCCTGGTCAGTATTACTGGTGTTCAGTGTCATACTTATTTGCTCACCACATCTTTAAAAGTTGCTTTGTTAGCTTTAGGTAAAATATGAAGAAGACGTGATAGAAGAACAGTCAGTATTATCTCAAAATAGAGCAACCAAGTATTTATTCAGCAATGTAGTCAGCATCTTGAAAATGTATGTTGAAACAGTTTGTGTTAACAATATTGAGAGTAATTAATGACAAACATAAGTAATATTTCTAATCTTTGCAAGTAATTTAGTCTACTCCCACTTTTGCTGGTCATCAAGCCATGTGTTTTGTTGTAGGAATAGATTTTTTTTTTTGCATTTCCCGAAAAGAAAACTTGTTTGATTAATAGCTTTTAAACTTATTTAGGAAACGGAGATGATGATGAATATGGTGATGATTTCAACAGGTAAGAGAAGGATGATCCCTCCATAGCATAGTGTTTTATGCATTTTAAGCATATCCACTACCATATTTGAATTATTTCATATTTCAGACAAGTCACTGTCACTGGAGTCTGCCAGTATTTCTGAACTCCTTTAAACTTCAATTTGCTATTTTAATAGATTTAATTACAAGTTAAAAAAACACACAGGTCCCTTTTTGTATAGGGGTAGTGAGTTCTTTGAAAACGTAACACTAACTTTTAAGGTGGTACTGTGTTGTTTTTTTGTGAAAGGACTTTTAGATTTTTTTTTCTGAACCATACACTTAGCAATGTTTTAGCACTTTAAGTAATGCTGTTAGTCAATGATTCTATGGTGATATATTCAACTGGAAAGTAAAGCATCGTGGTACCCAGTAATAAATATTTAGCAACCTCATCCTTATGATGTGAAGGTATTGGTGTTGTAAAATGCATGATAGAGCCCTAAGTACTTCTCAGTGTTTATCATGGCTTCATCGAAGTAGAATGCCATTAATTGTTATGGAGTTTTAAGTAACTACACATTTAACTTGCTAGAAAGTGAAATCCCAATCAAATGTCAGGTACAAAGTGAATGTCATACCTAGGTGTTTGAAAGGGAAGTCTTATTTCTATGATTATGGTTTTCTTTCTCTTTAGTACTAGTCATCGCTCAGAAAAAAGTGATATCAGTATTGGTGAAGAAATAGACGAAATTTCTGTGGGAACAGAAGAGTCAAATGCCAGTGATAAAGTATGATTATTTTTAAATTGTTGTTCTTCATAGTCTTCTTATCTTGTCTTTATTTTTAACTTTCTATGAAGTAATGTGCTATTATCCTAAGTTCCTAGGTAACATACTAAGGTTCTATTATTTATATTCTGTATTTTTACACCTGATGTCCCTGCGAAGTTAGGTACTATAATGATTAAAAAACCCCAATAAACAAAAATCTCACAAGAGTTGTTCAGTAGCATGATTCATTGTCCCTTTCTAGGGGTGTAAAATGTATTTGAGGCTGATTTAGTATGCAGCATACAAAGGTCTTAACCCTTAACCAGATCTTAAGATCTGTCTGAGCACCTCCTAAATGATTATGAAATATCTCTGAAAGAGCTTGAGACCAAAAGGATAGGTAAAGGACTACACAGCATAATACTGTTTCTGTGATATCTGAATTTGCAATTTTATTTATTTTCTAGCTCGAAAGCATCACGCAAGACCTTACCATTTCTCAGTTAAGTGATGTTGCAGATTATCTAGAAGATGTGGCATAGAATTGAACAGCAAAAAATCTTTCATTGTGCTGGACTAGAAGACTTCTGTGGACTATTAATTTCAGACAATCACTTTTTGCTGGAATGTCCACTTCCTATTTGTGCCTTGTGTTTCAAAAAGACTGTAGGTGGAGAAGGCTTTTAAATATTCTTTACAAGAACTAAATGAAATAGTGTGTTCCCATTTGAGTCTGATATCAGAATTACTTTCTTCATTTGGTTCAGCCAACCCTTTTACAGCAGGAAGTGGATTTTCCAAGCAGAATGTCCATTGCTGGCAGTGGGCATAATAAAAACCAATTCATAGAAGAACATCAAGAAAGAGGCATGTGGCTTTATAGTGAACTTGCACTGTTATTTTAACAGTCCAGGTTTTTTTTGGGTTTTTTTGGGTTTTTTTTGTTTTGTTTGTTTGGTTTTTTTAAGATAACCAAAGCGAGAACCTTTAAAGGTAGTGGTTCAACTCACACTTCTTACAACACAATTTTATCAAGTCAGCATGTAGTACATATTTACAGTAACTCTAGCCACAGTACCTGATTACTCCAGACTTACTTGAAACTGCTGTTTTACAGACTCTTCTGAAAGTTGGACTTTATCTTTTTTAAAGGCATATCACATTGAGAGTATCTAAACTCTTAAATCTAAATTTAGCTATATTTAGGAGCTAAATTTAGCAGTAGTCTTAACTCAGAATATTCTTGTTTAAATATGTTTGTCAGACCATCGATGTTAAGACCTAAGCTGTTTTCATGTATGGTAATTTCATCAGTGTTATCTGTTGTTAAATCACAAAAAGTAATTTTATAAAGATTCACAAATCATTAACTAAATTTTAATGGGTTTTGTTAAGTTTTTAACAGTGTGGTAATGCTCTGTGGAGCTTTTATTATTGGGTCTCTTCATGTGCTGTAAGCTCACTTTCATTCTTAAAAATCCTTTGTAAGTAAAAATGAGCGCCAAAAAGTGAAACCACTAACCTTCTGCTTTTCAGATTCTGACCACTGTACAGGATTAAATGCGAATATTTAAAAATACCATACTGAAAACATGATGGACACTAAGTTCTAACTAAGAGCAAATTCTTGTATTTTCATGATATTCTTGCAAAACAGGGTCAGTAATGGAAATGTTGACAGTTCTTTAACAATACTGTTGTATGTGGCGCTGCTTTAATATATAGGTCATGGACATTTGTAATATTGAAACAAGACTTCAAAATGTGCACTTTCTGACACGTTGTGAACACATTTGGAAACTATACATGTAAGTGAATATAAATAATTTAATTTTAATTTTTTTTTTTTTTTTTTAGACTTCATAATTTTTTTCAGGAACATTGTTGGCCTGTCGTCTGTGATCACCACAGTGGAAGTAGCATGCTAAACTAAAGCCATTGGTTAGGCATAGAAAGCTGCTACTAGCACTGGAAGCGAACTTAAATCTTTTTTTGCACTGGGCCAGCAGGCCTGGAGCAGTGTTGAGAATCTGGGCTTGTATATTACGTAAATGATTTGAGAGGAAAGAAAAAGTGTGCCTTTTATTTTTGTGCACCCCAAAATAGCCAGCAAAAAAAACATTAAAATATTTGATCATGGTGGTAACTTTTAACTTTGTGCCATATTGTAGCAGCTGAAGACAGAGGAGAATTTTTTTCACCTCAAAAGTCAATGTGCCATAGACTTCAAGTAGCAACAATGTTATGTGTTACAGCCTGTGTGAAAAATTCCGTAATGGATAGGGGAACCTGTGCCTCAAGATACTGTATATGAAAAGTTTGGTTTGGGATTTTTTATTTTTATTCCCCCATCCCCCCTGCCTTTTTGTTTTTTTGTTTTTTTCTTAAGAGCAACAGCATGTCTGAAGGAAATAAAATTCCACTCATTTTTAAAGTGTATGGAATAATACAGAGACAGTGTCATTTGTATTTTTACATGTCCTGGGAAAACATGATTTTCCGTTACCTGTTAGCTGTAGGATATGTGGCAATTTATCATACCAAAAGAAACAAAAATTTCATTAAATTATTTCGAATTACATTTGAGGATGTGGCCTTTTCAATAACTAATTAGATATTTTAAGCATTAACATGACTCCTGTTAACAGTTGAGTGGTGTTCTCTTACCTTGGGAGTTAATTGGCAGGCCTTGCACTTTGGCTCTTATTAAAGGAAATACCAAAAAGTGGTAAGTCTCCATGCTGTTCCTCTTGTGAGCTTTTACTGAATTGTGTATAATAATTGAAATTGTAAAATAAAGCTATTGTGCTGGCTGAATTGTGGCTTTGAGACTTCTTGAACCAGAAATCTTAACACTTAGATAAGTTCAGGAAGCTCTGTGAGATTTGAGAGGTTTTCACAAAAAATGCTTCTTTTCAGAGTTAGACCAGTCTGCAGTTGAGAATTCTAAGTCCAAAAGATCTTGCAATTCCTGATGATCAATCCTAAAGTCTGATTATGACTTGACTGAACTGTTACTTGGTATCAGCCCAAGTTGTCAGTTTGTTTATGATTCAACAAAGGGAAAAAAAAATGAACCATCTTGATTGGCGAAATTTTGTCTTGTTTTCCGTTGTTAGAGGTATTTAACTGACAAGTTCTCTTGAGTGCTTGTTTCACTATACAATTCAAACCATATTGTTCAGTATTTCACATTAGGCTTCTCCCTGAAGGACCTAGTGTAACTGAGTACTCCGCTTCAGATGTCTGTTAGAATTAACAACCAGAGCCCTGTCATAAAAGATGGGAACGTTTCAGTGAGCACAGAAGCAAGTATCTGGGAACTGATGACTGCTCTGTGCAGTTCTGTACCAATTAGGTCTGATAAGAAATATTCTTTTTTTTTAATGAAGATTGTTGCATTTCAAAAGAATTCCTTCTACTATACAAAATAATGCATAAGCATAGCAGAACAGTATGGCTGATTGACAAACTCCTGGATGAGCGTAAATGCAAAAAAATTGTATAGAAAGTTGAAATGAGGATGGGCTAAAGGGATGACTGTGAAACTGCACAGGCATACAAGAATGGTACAAAGGATGTTGAACCTTGGCTGGAACTGAAGCTAGCAAGGGGTGTGAAGACAGCAAGAAGGATTTCCACGAGCGTGGCATCGGTAGAAGGAATATGAAAAGACATGAGCCTGCTGCTCAATGGAGTGGGTGACCCAGTAATGCAGGTAAAGAAAAAAAACTGGGGTAGTGTTTCTTCTTCACCTCTGTCTTTGCTAGCAAAGTCTGCTCTCAGGCGTATTTGAAAGGTCATGGTGATGAGGGGACATTCCTGATGACTTAAAAAAGGAAAATACTATGTCTAGCTTTTAAAAAAGTGCAAAAAAAGAATCCAGCCACAGACCAGTCTGTCTGACCTCAGTCCTTGGGAAATTTGATGCAAGTCCTTGTAGCAGCCATTTCTAATTAGGTGAGATAAAATAAGGTAATAAGAGCACCCAGTAAAGGAAGGGCAGATTGTGGCTGACTGATGTGATCACCTTTTACCATGACTCTGAGGGCAGTAGTTGATAAAATTGTCTTTGGCTTTAACCAAAATCTCCCTAAGCATCTGTGTAACCAAATTGTGGACAGATAGAGTGGATTAAAAGCAGCTTTGCAGAAAAGGACCTGGGGGCACCTGTGAAGAGTGGAAGCCTGGAAGCTCAAGTCAGGGTGGAAGCATGAGAGAAGTGGTTATTTCCCCTCCTGGACTGTTGTGTTCAGCTTGGGTTCCCCTGGTACAAGAGATGGTAGCAAAATAGAGTTCAATGGAGGGGCTAGAGCATGGTTATGGAGCTGGAGCATGTCATTGGTGAACAGCTGGGACTGTGGTCCCTGTAGAAGACAAGGGTAGGTGGGTGGTTAAGCTGTGGACTTCCATGCCCATGGAAAAGAGATCTGAACTCTTCTTAGAGGTGCCCAGTGAAAGAACAACGTTCAGATTGCATTGGAAGAAATTCCAACTGCATACATGAAATCTAAAAATAGTCACCATGAAAGTGGTCCGGGACTTAGACCTGGACCACAGAGACTGTGAATTCTCCATCACTGGAAATTTTCAGAACTCAAGTAGACCCAGAGCTATCTAATTGAGGTTCAAAGTTAGGTGTGCTTTGAGCAGCCGGCTGAACCTCTAAAGAGCACTTTCAACACAAATTATTCAATGTTTCTACCAAAACAGACCTTTATATGGAAGATTAGTTATTATGGGGGTAGATGGACTCCATCTGGTTGGTTCTGTGTGTGCAAACTACCCTGTTTGCATGTAGAAATTATTTTGCTGCAGCTTCTAGATGCAGATGTTTATGTACATGCAAACTGTCCCATGGGAAGAGGCTAGCATTTCTAAATACAGTAATTTAACATTTACTCTACTGTAAGGTTTTAAATCTTATATCCTTGAAGAAATCTCTTGGAAAACGTGGACTTGGAACATAATTGAATAGTGGATTGTGTGAGTAACTGCAGCTGATCCTTATGCTTGGATCTATCTAAGTTTAAAAACAAGCTGTAAGGTTTCTAAATGTTGTTTTTCAACTTCTTAACAGCTTTAGGTGTTTCATTTCAATTGCTCAGTGCTATAGGGAAACCACAACAGATACAAGGTAGTAAAATCAGGTCATTCGCACAGTTCCCCTGTAAAAGTATCACATGCACCTTCATAGCAAGAAACTGCTTCAGCCTTTTTTTCTCTGAAATGGAAAAGTTTCCACCTCATGCTCACAGCATGGTCTATTCTGGCTCACAGGTGTCCTTCAGAGCATGCTGCAAGGGTCATTATTGGGAAAAGGATGGCATGGGGCAGAGCAGTGTTTCCATTTTTGATTTTGGCAAGATTGCTTTTAAACTGATATTCCCATTATGTTTCAGGCATAGTAATTTTAATTATATAGTTCTCATTATGTTTCTGGTTGGTTGTTTTAGGCTATGTGATTAAAAGCTCTCTTTCACAAATGGATAGAAGAACAGAGGTTAAGTCATTCAGGACCAGCTACTACTGCTGGGAGCTGCTCTGATCCAGCAGCTCCCTTGAGGTGTGGGGCTGTGAGACTCAGAATGCCGAAATCATGCAAGCCCCTCATAAGTGAACCTGCAGTGACAACAAGCCTCCTGCTTGGGGATGAAGCCCACAAGGGAGCTGAACCATGTCTGGGAAATGCTGTTCGAGGAGAGAGGATGGTGCAGTCTGCCCGCTTTTATGTAGGTGAACACTGGGTTATGGGATTAAAGCTCTGCTCTCATGAGCACAGAGGAGCAAGGGCAAGGACAAGGGGAAGCGTGATACTGAACTGGAGTTTCCAAAACTGAAACCCTCTGCCTGGTCTCTTCCCTGGGCCATCCCAGGAGATGTACCAGTCCACAGGCCCCTCAGGCAAGACTCTGGGCCACCTCATGGGCTCAGCGATCTACAAAGGTATGGGCTGATGGTGGAATGTCAGAGAAAACCATTTGGGGAGTGTTAAAAGTCCAGTTCTGGGATGTTTCAAGCCAGAACCAATAGCAGGGAAAGGGAGAGATCATGGTGATTTGGGGGAACAGCTCTGGGCAAAGAGGAAAATGAAGCTAGTTGTGTGCAAACAGGCTCAGCAGCTTGTTTGGGTGTACCTGCCCCTGAACAGCACTGTCTGTTCTCCCTGAAGACCCTCTCCAGTCCTTTCTAAACATGAATAAATATGCTTAAAACAGTCTAAGTAATTCTGGCTTGTGGATGAATTAGGGATGAATGTAGGCAAAATCTTGAAGTATACATTTCCTTGAAATCAATGTGAGATTTGCCTACCTAAGAAATGCTTGACATAGAGTCGAGTTTACAAAATTATTCTGGCAAGCTTTGTAAGAAAAGCACCTTTATGGTGTTAAATTGCTGATGTGTTGACTGATGCTATCTCGGTCTCCTTTGAACTGCAAAGTAGAAGAGCTTTGCTCTGTTCATTAAAAGGAAACAGATAAAACTGAAAGATAAGTAGTTCAAAACATTCTGAACAAATCATAATGGAATTGCAAAATGTAAATTCTGTTTTTCAGAGACTGAAGCAATCCTGGAGGTTAAAATCATGTACACTTAAACTTCATACTTTAACATATTCATGGGAGAAATATGAAATTAAAAAGAATTCTTTAAGGAATAAATTGTAGATTTAAATAACAGACTTCATCATTAAAAAACACACACAGTCCCCAGCTATTTTTAACTGTAGTACTGCAAAAAATGATGTTCGTCAGTTATATTTACTCAGTGGACTAATTAAGCCTTAAGTGAAAATCAAAATTAAGCACCTGAACAGAAACTGTTAACACTGAGAAAGTCCGAATTTTGAGCAGGTTTTGGCACTGCAGGTTCCTTTAAGATGTGGTTACAGATGCAGGAAGGTGCTGACATTAGAAACTGGATGTTCTCAGAGAGAAATAAGACAAATTCTCATAGATGACTTCTATTAAAATGAAATTCAAGTACATTAATACCGTCTCTTCCACTAGTTTCTGGTTTCAATAAATGTGTCCTAATTTGAAGGAGTTGAAAGTATCAGTCACAGAAATGAAGGTACTGGGGCTGTAGGTCTCACTTAACCTGAGAAGCTGGAGTACGATACACTAGTTAGTGCATAGTAGCTCTTTTGCACGGATGGCTTGCATACATGCTCTTTTTGCATTAAATATCAAAATATAGTAAGTTAAACTGGAAAAATGCAAAAGGGCCCACAGAGGTACAAAAATACATGCAGAAATCAGTGCCAAGCTAATGGAGTTTATACGACAAAAATTAAATCAAGCACATGCACATGAACTGAGACTAGCCCAAAGAATAGTGAAGCTGAGGAGGCAATGGGTGGTAGCAGAGAGCAAGTTATGTAAAACTGACTGAAACAATAAGACTGTTGTCAGCCAAGACCAGAGTGGTGGCTTGGTGCAGGAAACTCCCTTTGCATTGACAGAGGGATGTCTGAAGCTGTGCTCCCTTCCCTGGAGCATGTGGCTGTGTGCTTGATAGTGAAACAGATACCATCTTAGGCAGTTTATAGCAGAGAGAAGAAGCAAGGATTAATTTGAGTTAAAAAGATTTAAAAATCTGAAGAAATAAGAGCACCTTGTTAGGGATTAACTTTGAGGAGCACTTTGGTTTTGAAGAAGGAAGTCATAAAACCATTTACAAAGAAATGTTTAGAAGGTGGACATTAATTTTGGCTGGTGTTGTAGGGAATGTGCTAGAAAATCTGTTTGCTGGGAAAAGATTAAGAGATACATGCCTGTAGCAGATCACATAGCTTACAGGGTCTCACAGCTCTGACCCACTGGGTTTTTTCTGCAACAGAAATACCTTGTAACCCTACAACTCTAGCAGTGCACAAAAGCAGAAACAGCTTATTTGCAGAACAAACCATGTACAGAGCCTGTGAAACACATGACTTTTAGGAGCAGCTTGTAGGGGTAGATACCCTTTTTCTGGAAGATTTTACTATGACCCTTGTTAATGTTGGGAGCAGAACTGCAGAGGTCCTCTTGCTGCACCGCAGCTTTTTTGCCACCACAGCCTGCTCTCTCCACCCAGGTTGGGTTCTGGCTGTGCCAGGCAGCTCAGGTTTGACTGCCATTCACAAATAAGTGCTTAAGGGAGGAGGCTGTTTGTCTCCTTCTGTGTCTTCTTTGCTGAAGCACAGTGTTTAAGGTCTGGTTCAGGCTTAGGGCCATGTGGAAGCTGAAAACCACGCATGTTAGAGAACCATGCACCTCATTCCAGGCTCAGTCTGTACCCACTAGAGGCCAATCCCACTCCTTCAGACTTTGCATCAAATCTCTGCAGTACAGCTGCAAACCTGAAAGAAAAATGGGGTCACAAATATAGGCCAATTACCCATGCATCACGGAACAGGAAATCTTGCAGAACAACCTTTTTTGTTTGCTCATCCCCCATTTTAGATTGCTCTTATGGACTTTGATTTTAAAACAAAAAAAAAAGAATACATCCTGACTCATACTGTTGTGTAACAATGCTCCTACTGATCAGCAAGGATCTGTTGGTCACGGGAAGCAAACTAGGTACTGTTCAGCTACATGGTCTTTTACAATAAATAGCTATATACATTCACTGATCACTAGTGCACTATTGCTCAGGTTGACTGCTCTTTTTGGTTTTTTTCCCTGTACAGTAGAGCCAAATTCTGCTATTGAATCATTTTATTGTTACTTCATCCTCTCTGTACTGCCTTGAGGGTTTGGAGAAGGGAACTGAAACAAACTTTCAATGGGCAGGAATATAAAAGAGTTCATTCAGATCAATGAAATACAACAAGTTGGACCTTATTTTCTCCCTCCTTGGCTCCAATAGTATAGAAGTCCAGAAGCTATAGCTGTGGGAAACTGACACATAGCTAAAGACAGACTCTTGAGTACAGCTGCCCTTTCCCTCACCTGGCTTTTGTTCTTAAAATGAGAGTTTAATCTAAACCCACAGTATGTCCAGGAACCTTCTGGCTGAGCTCAGCTGGTAGGAGTCCCTCCCTTTCTCCAGCACAGCTGAGACCTGGTGTTCATCACATAAAATCCCTGGGAAAAGTACAGGAAAAATCTGTATTAGTAGATGCTGCTTGCCTGTGCTAGCCCCACTGAAGTATTAATAGCAAGGATTCTTTGACAAGGGTATAAGCCAGCCTAAAGCCAGAGGTGGTGTGGGTCAGGCTGGTTGGACAGGTCTGGCAGCATCTATAGGAGAATACCTCTGGTACTGCTGTCTACATTTGCCGTGGGAAGTGGCATGACATCTTTCTCTTTGGCAGCCATGAAGGCTGAAGCCCTGATGACAGGGAAGCAGATTTCCTCTCCATCCTTGCAAGAGACAGTAAGTGAAGTTGGTGTCATGTAGCACCTGTATATGTCAAAATGGAAAAAGCAAAACAACACACAGGACACATCCTGGCTGGCAGTAGGTTGCTGTGTGAACCTGGACATGAGCAGCACACCCTGTTGCGGAGCTGGGTGATGAAGATCTCAGAGACCTGACTTGGCAGTGAATGTCAGTCTTGATGTCAATGTAATAGAATTCTCTTTCTGTTGGACAGGCTGAAGGGCATTCCTGAAGGATGGACTGCTCTGTGTGGCACCTACAACAGAGTGACCCAGGTATTACTGGGACACACCACACATCATGTGCTGCCAGGAAGACATCATTTTACCTCCACAACCAGGTCAGTTGTGAGGCTTAGGGTATTGTTTCGAGAATTCACAAGTCACTGTGGGTTAGTGTGGACAAACCTCAACTGTGTGGGTGAGACCTTCCCTCTTGGTTGCAGATGGGAGTGACAGTTCTCACCAAGAACCCTTGTTCCACGAGCAGAGGGAGGGGAATGAAGCTAGACCCAACAATATTTGGGAACAAGATCTGGGCCCTTCTTGCTGGCTTTTGCCTGACCCCTTAAAGAGTTGATTCTGTTTGCTAAATATGGGGGAAATTGTTCAGTTCTAAAAAAGAAACAAGCAAAAAACCCCTGCAAACAATAAAAACCAGCACAAAACAACAAAGAAAGACAACAAACACTTCTTTGTTGTTTTGTCAGGCTAAGACAGTAACCAGAAGAGAAAGGAAAGTGCAAGATCCCAGGAGAAAGTAGGAGTCAGCTGTGACAGTTGATATGTTTGTCCAAATGTCTCTTAAAACCAGGCTGAAAAACACCTTTGAGACTATCCACACATTTAGAGGCAGTTGGGTTAAAACACCTCACCAAACTGAGGACTTCCCTGAAGGGACTGAAGAGTCAGTGCTGCATTGTTAAGTGAAATACAATGGTTAGGTATAGGCACACTGAGCCTGTGCCTTCACTTTACACTAACGTTGAGAAGTCCAGGAACAGCTTATACAAACCTCATATAACCAGCATTGCTTTGAGAAACTGATTATTGTTTTGTATTCTGGTTTTGTATACTTGATATTAAGGTAGTCTGCTAAATGATTCTTGTGATGTTTGCCTTGAGAGTCAGGGCACTTAGTCCTGCCACTCCTGATTGAACAGCGAGCAGATATGCTTGAGATGAACAGACAAAAGGTGCAGAGGAGCAGCATCTCTGTTGCTATGACTGACAGGTAAAAGGAAATTACTAGCTGGGCCAGGTCTCACTTCAGCATTTCAGGTAGCAATGGTCAGAGGTATTTGGGGGAAAACTTAGCTTGAAAATTAGGAAAATTAATATTGTGACTGCAAAGTAATGAAAGAACAAGACTGCTGGCCCAGATAATACCAGCTGAGTTATGATCCTGACTCCAAACACAGACTGGTGAGATCAGTTAAACATGAACAGGAAGAATACTTTGAGAGTGAGAGAAGGAAACATGACTGCAAGATGGTCCCCTCGGAAGAAAGGCACTCTGCTGGGACCTCTAAAGATCAGTTCCTCCATGTCCCTCTTTGTAGAAGGAAGAAGAAAGAATGAAAACTGCTTTGTGTTGGGGCCATGGGGAGCAGCTGCAGACCCTGGTGAGGGCATCCCTGCTAGCATCTAAGTAGTGATTCCTGGATGTCCTGGTTATAATAGCCAGGATCAGTTTGTCACTGTGTGGGTGTGTATTCTAAACTCTCTATGTCATTTTTCTCATGAACTTCTCACAGTGGCCCATTTGCAGCAGCTGCCCAGGGCACACCCAACCCCTCAAGCTACTAGCTGGGTGTTTAGGAACTTCTGTGGGAGAAGGACGTTTTCCTGCCTCTACACCCACCTGAGGGGTCATGTCTGCTAATGGGCCATCAGGGTTGCCAAAAATATGCCATTGTTCACCTCACAGAGTAAATCACCCACTGTGAAACTCTCCACCCTGGGGGAGGGACTGGGTGGTCCCATTTGAGCCCAAGCAGAGGTAAGCTTGGGGTTTTGGGACTGAGCTCTCACTCATCAGATCCAGAGGAGGACCAGAGCCTTGACCAGATTGAGACTGCCACCAGATTGCACCCATCATTTTCAACAGCAACTTTCTTCTTTTCTTCTTACTTTGAACTCAGGAAGGCCACATGGTGCTCAGCACAGGGGTTGGTGAGCTCCATTCTGCTCGTGCCCCGCTGTGCTGGGCTGTACATCTGGTTTTTGTGGCACAAATGAATTTTCCTTCTGTATCAGTGTATTTTGTGATCTTTTATTAAATTGTTATTCTGACTTGCAATCCCATTCTGAGTTGGATTCTTTTCTCCTGCCAGTTTAACTCTAAACCAGCACACTGGAATAGGCACTAAAGTTTCAGAGTAGTGAGAGCCCACTGGGGATGAGTGATGGACCATTGCCAATTTAGATGTCTACCAAGCCTGGTCAACAAAGTGGGAGGAAGATGTAGTGAAGCAGGAAGTGGTTAATACTAACTCACTTTCCCAAACCTTAGTGGTGTAGGCAACCAAAACATCCTGGGGAAAAAGGACCATGGGTAACTATTCATTGCTAGCTTTCTCAAATGGCACATGTGATTTTTCCTCTCACTGAAGAATATGTTTGTGCTACACTACAAAATCATATAATCATACAATCATGGAACAGTTTGGGACAAAAGGGGCCTTTAAATTAAAGGTCACCTAGTCCAATCCCCCCACAATGAGCAAGGACAATACCATTAAGAGATGAGTAAGGTGCCTGTGCAAGCAACAAAAACTAACTTGGAGCAAGATAGATGGATCCTTTGGGGGCTGTACTGAGTTTGCCACCTGAACTGTGTGACATATCTTTGCACTGAGTAAGGGAGAAATACTGAGAGATCCGTTAAAAAGTCATGACTTGCTGCAGATGGAGAAGTTTCCATGACAAGACCAAGAGCCATAACCAAATTTCTGGTTTTCCAGGTTGTATTGGGTTTATGTGGTAAAATATTGGTAGTGGGGAAGAAGGGATGCTACAGCTTCCCCTGTGTCTACTAGAACCATTGCCAGACGACTCCAAGACAGACACACCATTGGTCAAGGCCAAGCCTATCAGTGGCAGTGGTAGAGCCTCTGGGATAACACAGTTAAAGAGTGAAGGGAAAACACCCTTCACAAGAGCCACTGCAGACAAAGAAGACAGGAATAAGAACATATGAGAGAAATAGCTCTGTAGACATCCAGATCAGAGAAGAAGGAGGGGGAAAAGGTTCTTCAGGTGCTGGAGAAGAGATTCCCTTACAACACATGAAGATCCACAGGGGAACAGAGATCCTCCTGCAGCTCCTGGAGGACCCTGGGCTGTAGCAGCTGGATTCCTGAAAGAGGCTATGATGCTTGCAAAGCCTGCACTTGAGCATGCTCTTGGCAGGATCTGTGGCCCTGTGGAGAGAGAACCCGCACTGTAGCAGGTTTACTGGCAGAACTTGTTACCCCATGAGGGACTTACACTGGAGCAACCTGTTCCTGAGGGACTGTACCCCATGGAAGAATCCACTTTGAAGCAGTTCATGAAGAACTGCAGCCCATGGGAGGGACTCATGCTGGAGAATTTCATGGAGGACTGTCTCCTTTGGTACTGACCACGTGCTGGAGCAGGGGAAGGAGTCTTGTCCCTGAGAAGGAAGGAGCGGCAGAAACAACCTGTGATGAACTGACTATAATCCCTCTTCCCTGCACCACTAAGGGGAAGGAGGTAGAGAATCGGGAATAAAGTTAAGGCCTGAAAGGAGGAAGGGGTGAGGGGAAGGTGTTTGTAAGATTTGTTTTACTTTTCGTTACCCTACTCTGATTTTGATTGGTAATAAATTCAATTAATTTCCTCAAGTCGAGTCTCTTTTGTCCACAGTAGTAATTGGTGAGTTGCCACCTTTTGGGGCCTGCCCCAGCTCGTGTTACAGGCGTGGCTGCAGTGCCGCGTTTGTGTCATTCGGTGGCAGAGAGGACAAGGCGAGGTCTTCCCCTGGTGCTCTGACCCACGTGGGCTCCCAGGATTTCTCAACAGCCTGACATTATTGCTTTGCTGTTTGTATGTTACACTTGAGAGGCGGCGGGCGTTGGCCGAGTGGCGTAGGCCCCCGCCTGTGGAGCCGGCTCCTCCTCTGAGGACGCCGGTTCGAATCCTGGAGGAACTTGCTGTCGCCGTCCGAGCTGCTCGGCCGTGGCAAGATGAGCCTCAGGAGTAAAGAGAGTGGGGCCAGTTCTGTGCACCCTGTGCCTCACTTAAAAAATCCATTGCGCAGGCTTATCCCAAGATCTTCGTTCGCGAAGTCCAGCCAACAACTGGTGAGTGATCTCTTCCTGTCCATATCTCAACTCATGGGTCTTTTGTTATATTTTCTCTCCCCTGTCCAGTTGAGGAGGGGAGTGATGGAGCAGCTTTGGTGGGCAACTATCATCCAGCCAGGGTCAACCCACCACACAGCTCCAAAGTTCAAATCAGTACCAGAGTGAGTGCATAACTGATCTGTCCCTTTGTGCCACTGTGCTGCCTGGCAGGAGAGTTATCCCTGGATGGGCTAACCATCTACTGTTCTTCAGTATCCAGGGCTGTTGCCCTATAGTATCATTTCAGTAGATTTAGTTGTGCTGGTTGGTTCTCCAACAAGAACCTGCCTCACAGCATTAGCAAGTTCCTGTCTTAGTGTGGGCTAGATTATATGTATGAAAACAAAACAGTTATCTCTCAGAAACTGGATATAAGGGCACGCTTGCATTCTGTGTGCAGCACAGAAGTAATCACCAGCAATTGCCAGCTTAGTTGTCCTGTAGGGAAATGATTAGTAATGAACCTCCTGCTGCTTCTTTGGTTTCCTTTTTTTTTTTTTTTTTTTTTTTTTTTTAACCACCTGTAAAATCACAGTGGAAAAATCAATTTTATCAAAGCAGTAACCACCAGTAAGTGACTGCATGCATAAAGACCTGCAGATCAAATGATAACAGCAGCTGCCCACTTTTAGAAGGGAAGTGAAAGGTTAACTATTTGCTGCAATATGAACACAGTGAAATGCGTTAGCTGTGCACAGCAAAGGATCCCGTGTCAGCAATCACTCTCCCTGTTGTCTGCTTGACACAACACCCCAGTGTGCATTTCCTTCCCTCCACACAGAAATTCATGAGTACGCCCAGTTCTTTAAAGGGACCAAGGTACAAATCTCCTGCAGTAAGACTTCAGTGCTTGAAACACTTAAAGCCTTTTAAAAGCAAAATTATTTAAACATGTGCTTGATTATCTCACTGATCAACATCCGACCAGAGAGAGGATCTGTGATTAGGACAAAACTTCCTTCCTACATCAACCTGCACAAGTGGCATCTCAGTGGTGACTGTTTAGGAACAGTAATTTCTGCTATGTGGAAGACCTGGAAGATTTTCCTCCATGCAGAGTAATTGCTTGTGGCAGTTTTTCTCTGGGTAGTCTCAGATCATTGGTGTGGTTAGCGGTTACAGCCTGCACTATGGTATAGAAGTAAAATGAGGGAGTCATTGTCTCATTGAAGTGGCCAACCAACACTGCCAGTTCATCTTTACAATTTGTAAAATCACAGTCCATGTGCTGAAAAGCACACACTGAACATCTTGGTCCACACAGAAGGATCTGTACTCAGCCAAGGTAGTGACTGCATACTGTGCAGAGGCAAGTTCAAATTTCATTCTTCCATTTCATCATTTTTGGTTTTGGGTGGGAGTCAGGACCCCAGATGCCTTTAAATTTCCATACTAAACAACTAATTTCATCATTAGGTATATAAGCTCCTTTTAAATAATCTTTTAACTCTTACTCAGGCCATGAAGCTTACTGCTGGAGAGATGAGACTGGGACATTCCATGGTGTGGGTCTCTTACAAAAACAGTCATATAAAGAATGTGCAACTCTAAAAAGAAATCAGGTCAATTAATTCAACATACTCAGATTAAAATGTAAATGCTTGGGAATATAGACTGATGACAGGCTTTGAGAAACTACATCGGTAGTTATTTCAATGAGACATGAAACAGAAAGAGTGACTGATTAAGCAAGGAAAAAAAACCTTACCACAATGGGGATGGTTGACTACAGGATCAAAAACAGAAGTCATTGCAGCAACTGCATACTTAACTCTGCTTGTGTCTTTGCTTTGTGTTTTCAGAATTTTTGACATAGAAATTTACTTTTCCTCTACAGCCTAGTGTAGAAAAGTCATACATTGGCAGACAAGTTAGTAGAATTTTCATGCAGTAGACCATTGACTTCAGAAAACAGTAGTTATTGGGAAATATTTTGTCTTCTTTGTTGTGATATACTTAATTAAAAAAAAAAATTAGATCCACTTTAACAAGAATCTGATTTTGAGTCTTTCAGTTTAGCCGCTGTGTTAAGCTTGGTCTCATAATGCCAAATTGTGTAAATATTGCAGTAACACTGACTTAGTTTCATGAATTCATTGATCCAGATGGGATCAAGAAATGTTGTACAAGGTACTTCTGAAATGTAGATCTTCACTGTTCTGGGAATACACAGGAATGAATCCACTTTCCCCCTCCGTGACCTTAGAAAGGACATTTACAATGAAAGCAATCTCTTCCCTCTGAGAAAAGAAAATGTCTGGACAATGCACAGTTGTATGCAAAGCATTGCACAGGTAGTGCAAAATAATGGACTGGGATTTGTGTCATACATACTTTCAGGAATAAACATATTTTTTACTCTAGAAAACAGTTTCTTGTTGAACAGAGAAGGTAGATAAGTGAGATTACATGTGCCTGGCATCTTCATTCAATTGGCCCTTAGCAGTACAGGGTTTGTATCATTCTGTTCTTCACCATAGAGGTTCATTAATTCTGACATAACCTTGAGAGATGCTTTCACCAGAAATGACTCTTAAACCTCTTTAAGGTAAGCAGCCAAAGGGTAATAGTATGAAACAGACCTGATACAGCATCATCAGTCAAAAGCTGTTTCTTAAAGTTAAAAAAAAAAATTATTTCAATAAACCAGATTTTTCCTTCAAAGTGTCTTTAGCTATCCTAGAAGTATTTTGATGAAAAAATGAAATGTTAATAGGAAAAAGCTGGTCTTATGTTTCATGGGAATTGCTTCTTATGAATTCTAGTCCTTTGCCTAAGCTCCTGTGAGATTTTAGACCATGGAATGACATTACTGTCTGTTTTCTCTGTCCAAAGCTGGGAAACCTAGTCTGATTGATAAGCTCAGACTGCAAAAGAGAATAAAAACATTAAAAAAATATAACAACTTAGCAGTGCATCTTGGTGCATTTTATAAACTGGCATTTTTACTATAAAAGTTTCCATCAAAAATCTGACAATTTTTTAAAAAACTTTGTTTTTTCAACATTTTCTCCAAGAGAATAAAATCTTTTTAACCAGCTATTCTGAAGTCAGAGATTATCAGTGGAAGGATACACTTACTACTCCATATACTTCTTTCTGGAAGTCAGGCCAGCTACAAGCTAGACTCTTTCTAAGAAGTGATGCTGCAATGAAGCAGAGGAGTGCTCTGAGTATGACTGTGCTTCTCCTTCAGAAATTCCATGTTTAGGACAACAAGAAATCACTTCTGAATCTTTACCATGACCAGCAAACTGTTTCCCTTCCTTTTCAAATTAAATACCGAGTGCATTGTTGGGAGAAAACTGATGGACTGTGATGTTTTACAAATGCAATCATATCTTGGGCTAAAGCCAAGACATAAGCACCGATTATGCAGGCCCTGTCCTTCTCAAGTGTTCTGTTTACAACCACTACCCTTTGAATCTCCTGAGCTCTGTTTGCTCCATGGAGAATCTGTAGAAGACTTTAGGAGGGCTTGTCCTCTCTAAAATGTTTGACAGAGATGATTGAGTAATTAAAACATAGATGGGTGCTAGCCAATGTGGGATGGGTATCAGTCACTGACACCTCATGAGATGCGAGGAAGGCTGCACACAAGGGGACAATGGAATCACGTGGGAATGAGATTGAACACGGGAACAAAAAAGATCAGAGGGAAAGCAAGGGAGTGATGCTACAAAATGTAATGCTGGAGAGAAATTATGAAGACAACAGGAGATGGTAACAAGTCAAATCTAGAAAAACTGAACAAAGAAAGAGGAAGAAATAGGGAGAACAAAAAACTAAATACAGAACTACCAAAACCAGAAAAAGCATGTTTGACAGGGAGAGTAAAGTCAGATGCAAGCAAAAAGAAGGAAAGTTTGACAGAATTGATGAGAAAAAAATGTGTTTTGACAATGTAGGGTAGTCATGTTAAAAAAAAAATAGATAAGTAACATAAACAACTTGAATGTAAATACACAGTCTGTATTTTATAGTCAAAAGTAATGATGGCGACACCAGAACTTCAGCTAATGGCTAGATTTTTGAATCAGATTAGACTGATCTAAATTTAACTGAAGGAACATGAAAGCAGGATGGAACAGCAATGGGCGTTACATGCTGCCTTTCTTTTAGAATTAAAAAAGGCAACATACTGAGTCATTCCAGAAGAAACATGGGGAACCTGGAATAACTCAATGGTTTTGTTTTCCTTATCTTTAAGTATTTTCTTTTCTTAATTAGT
The DNA here is from genome assembly GCA_013399695.1 of Formicarius rufipectus. NCBI lineage: Eukaryota > Metazoa > Chordata > Aves > Passeriformes > Formicariidae > Formicarius > Formicarius rufipectus. Next base: position 709,643 of record VXAU01001879.1, on the reverse strand, counting down.
GGTAGCAGAAAACTAATTTGTGGTGAGATTTGAGAAACCACAATAACCATATTAGCTAAACCAGAGCAGATTTCCTTTTTTGAGCTCTAACATACGAACAAAAACTAGCTACATGCGAGGGCTTCATTTGCATAACATGTTGATTATCAAATAGTTGTGTTAAAAAGGAAAGACTCCTTCCACTTGCCACAGCGTGAAGGTGAAGCACAAAGAATCTCTAAAAAAGGCTGACTGGGCTTTGTAACTGGATTAAAAGAAAATGTGTTGAGAAGGTAAGTTGGACTAGCTACCTTGTATTAACTTTGGCATTCACCAAATGGTGAATTCTTCACTTTCTGAAAGACTGTTATTCATTATTGTGGTGAATATATTGCAGAATATTGAATATATATAATATATTGCAGCATATTGAGTATATTGCAGAATAAAAGCACAAGATACGTCTAAGGTAGGAAGCACCTAAATATGGAACAAGATGAGCAATAGTTTTTGTAATGGATAAGCTAAAACTCTGATTTATTTTTTAATTAGTTATTAAAATTCTGATTTATAATCTGATGACTCCCATTCCATGAAACACTGTTGATAGTATCCTGCTGCTTTGCAGACTAATCTGTTGGTATTCCAAAAGCAGGTTGTTGTCTGAGAGAGCTATTGTAAGCTGTTACTAGCAGTAGAAGTGCTTGTTTGAATATGGATTAAAATCATTATGGACTTGATGATTTGAAGTGATGTGTTTTTATAAAAGAAATAGATTTTCTACTTTTATTACTCATTATTTGATGGTTACATGACTGTCGTGGGTTAGGTTTGTCTTTGTGTAGTCAAATTTGCTTTGTAAGTCACTGATACATCTCTTCACTCCCAAAGTTATGAGAAAGAAGCACTTAAAAGCTTCTCAGTGAAATGTCCCACTATGAAATATTGACCAATTCCTTAACAAAGTCAATGTGTTCCAACTCCAGGTTTGCTGCTTTGAACAGGATCTGATCTCATGTTTCAAAATGTCACTGTTGAGTAGGAATCAGTGGTTTTCTTCAGACAGTATTTGAACAGAAAGTGAGTTCTCTGTAAACAGATCCAGGCTGTTATATATAGGTGTGTTATTACAACGAGAATACACACCTCAGTTCATCAAGAGTAAATGTACTATTCCTTGTAGCACTTGAAGGATGGGAGATATTAAAATTAAGCTTCTGGTTTCTTTCCAAGAAAGTCCAGAAAATACCTTTCAAACCTTATCTTAAGCCTAATTGAAGTTAATTGGATGATTTCCTTTACTGCAGTTTGACATGCAAATAACAAAAAGTTAGCAAAGCAGGACAAAAATGCAGTTATAAGAAAAGTCAAGGCCCCTCTTAGCAAAGGTTCAAAGGATGACCTGAAAACTTGTGAAGTTTTAATGATGGAAATTGTGAATTATGAAATAAATATTACAGTAAAAAGTATTTCACTATTGTGATCAAGGATGTCTTGAAAGATTCAGAAGGACTTCTGTCTTCATATCCTTTCCTCTGCACTGAAACTCACACATCTTCTTTCCTTCATGTAACTGGACTTTACAAAACTGTATTTCATGTGGATTTTAACCATAACCTGCTCCAGATCTGTGAGGACAGGGAATTGTTTAGTCCAAACAGTGATAAGGAGACCAAATTAATCATAATGACTCCACTCGATTTACTTGAGTCACAGAAGGATTTCACACTTTTTTGCTTTGTATACATCAGTGACAAGTGCTTTTCAGCACTAACAATTAAAATATGCATGCACTGTGTCCACGTATGCATGTACACATAGTAAAACAAGACTCACATTTCAGGCCTTTTGGGTATCTCTGTTGTTCCATGAAAATGTATTTTTTTTATAGCTGAAGTCTTGGATTCTATGAAAATAAACCACTGGGAAAATGATGTGCCTGCTTAAATAATGATGAACCATTATGACAAGATGCTTTAAGTCTATCATGTGTCATTTTGACAAGAGGCAACATTTTTATTTCACTCACTGGATATGGTCAGTGGAAAGCAGCACCATACTTAAGCTTCTAGGGAGCCACTGCTATTGTGACATGGTCAGTTTTGAAAAGAAGGCAAGTGAGCAGAACATCTATCAACCTAAATAAATAAGGGATTTGAAGGGTGTTTTTGNAAACATCCAGGTTGTTGTCAGAAACTAAGGTCTGGAAACAAAACATTTATAGGTTTTAAAATTCAGGAGTCATGAAATATTTTCATGTCTAGTTACAACAAGCTGTAGCAACAGCCCCTTTTGCCAAACAGAGAAAAACAATTGCATTTTACTTCTTTACATGGGCATTTACACACTGTGTGTTAGCAATTCAGGCCAAAACTTTGGATTATGTGCACCTTGACACAGACCAGAGTACTTTTTTTCTTCTAAAAGATCTATCAATCAATTTGGTTATTACTACTTGTCACAGTTTCACAGTTTTACTCCAAGCTATCTTGTTGATTTAAATGATTAATGTTGAAACTACTCATCTGCACATTAAGTCCATCTTTTACAAAAACAGGTCATCATTCAGGATGGATTCTGAGCACAGTGGCAATTAACACCCTACTTTTTGTGATTCTAGATCAAGCTTGACTATTTTAAAAATAATATCATTACATAGGTAACCTAGTTAGTAAATTAATAAAATATTTGCATCCAGCTTGCATGTTTTCAGCACAGAAACATTTTCCATTACATGAAAAAGAAGGTTATTGTTACTGCTTTTCAAAAGGAAGTGGTGATTATTTCAGTTTACTTCTGTACCTTTAACAAATGTTATTATTTCTTGTTTTCCAAATCAAAGTCTTGAGGCTGATGGTGGATGTGCTTGAGGCAGCCACAAGAGAATGTAGCAGAATCATATATCGTCTTTCACCTGATCTTCAGTTTTCAAATTTGGTAAGTGCTAAAATAAAATAAGTAATATGTAATGTATGTATGTGTGATGAATGTATTAAACAGGACACGTAAGTAGGATTGTACTTGTAAAGGTGGACTGTTCTTAAAAGTACTTATTGATTGAATTTTTTTCCTCATAGAATTCTGTGTTTTTCTTTGGATCTGTCTTTAGTCACTGTCTTTTGCCTGTATAATTCAAATGATGTATTGGTTCTTAAGATTGTGCTTTAGTCTTGCTTTTGAGTACTCACATAATGAAAAGAAATGTGACAATGTGGATCAAGTGGAAATATAGTAAACAAAAAAATGCAAGGCTTATATATTTAATATTCAGAACATAAGTGTTTTTGAGGGCACATTCATAAATGTTTGTTCATATGTAGTACACAAATGATGTTAGAACACACACAACTTATATATATACAGAAATCTATTTTTTATATTTACCTAATACAGTAATGCTCAATAAAGACATAAATATGCAGATTATAAATTATAAAGATGCCTGAGTGTTAGAAAGATTTAAATTGAAAAGAAAATTGTGTTTATAGAAACTCTGATTCAACTTCCTCAGCAGTCAATGCTTCTTAATAACCTCACTGAATGCTGTTTCTTATTCAGAAAAGGAAATCAGCTCAAGAGATTTAAATTAAGTCTGAATCTGACCTCTGCAATTCTGATTTCAGTTTGAGTCCTTTGCTTCTCCTCTCATACCAGCCATCCCCAGGAATCTTCTGTTGGACAGTGGAAGTAATTTTCTGAATAAATGTGCAGCTGGTGGTGCCTTTGTGAATTCCTGTAGAATCACAGATCTCCTGTGAGTAGTTGTTTCTCTCTATGGCTCTCTGTTTAGCTCTTCTGAGAATTAAAGAGCCTTCTCTTGGTGCTAATCTGAAGAGATCTCCCGTCTTTGCTCTCCTTGCAGGCTCTAGAAAACATCCATCCTTGCTGTCTTCTAAAAACCTTCAAACAGTAATCTTCCTTCTCTATGTTATGCTAATATTTGGGACTGGCTTCCTCCAAGTGGAATTTAGTCTAAATGACTTTTATAGGGAAGATATGCTGTCAGGCTCTCTTTGTACATTTTAACCATGTAGATCTTAAAAAGATATGAATGAAATTTTTCTTGCAACAGTAAAATAACAGTTTGTAAAATAATAACCTAGGTGCGTTATTCCTTTAGTGCTGTCTAACCGTCACCATAGCTGCAGCTAAGTGCAAAGGATAACAGAAACACCAAGCAAGGTCATGGGTGTCAGGCTGCACGAGATCAGAGTAAAAGCAGCAGATGGTGACTAGAGTTGTGCAAAGATGGGCTAGAAGGCCACGGTCCCAGGAGAACTGCACAATTTACCTGCTTGCCATTTACATCTCTGTGCATGTGAGAGACACCTGAACTTGCCTAAAATTCATTTCAGAAGGTGTTCAAGCACTTTCAGGCTGTCATATACCTGCAGCTTCTAAAAATCAGTTTCAAAAAGGCAGCAGAGGAAGCTGGAGAAATGGCTGAAGATTTGTTTAAAGGGCAGGAAACCCGTAGAAGCTGTGATGCCTTAGCAACATTGTGTAGCATGGGTCGTTACCCATCTGCAGTTCTCTGTCATGAGCCCGGCATCCCCACATGAGTCATTCTCATTATGTTTTTGGGAAATGTTCTGTTGTTTCCCTCCTGCAACTTCTCATTTATATCTGGACTTCATCTACCCCACTTTTACAGATTATCTGTCTTTCTCTCTCTTTCAATATGAGGTAATTCCAAAACAAAAAGGTTTTGCTTGTTTAGTCTTAAAGCTGACCCATATGCTCTTCCTAATTAGCAGCACAACTACCAAAAAGCAGACAAACTCTAGACAAAACTGCCATTTACAGCCTTAGCAAATATGGGACCTCATGTCATCTAGTCCCTGAAATGACTGCATTGCAGTTTTCACTGAGCAGCTAATGGAAAAAAAGAGGACTGAACTCATGCAGGGGAATGCTGAGGAATTAAATCTCCTGCCCATCAGTTCCTGTGTGAGGCTGAACAACTTATTTAAGGTCAGCTGTGTGCATGTGGCCAGCAATGACGGGTTCCTCATTTTATTTTTCTATGACTTTAGACTCTGATATGAGTTGCAGAAGTCTGATCTTGGATGCAACCTGTCAATGGATTTAATCCTTTATGTAACTGAAGTCCTTCTAAGCACTCTTAAAAGTGGCATTGAGGGGAATAGGTGTCTCAAACTGAACATCTCAAGTGGATAATTAATCTAATGAGTCAGTGGTCAGGTTCTTTCCTTGTAAATAAAGGTAATAATACCTTCTCACAATAGCGCGTTGTGCTAATTAATTAATTAATTGATTGATTGACTGATTGATTAATTAATATGTATAAAAGAGGTATCACAGTGATAACAAAGAAAACAAATTATTTTCATAGAGTGCAATCTGTAACAATGCACACTGGACACTGCACTCTGAATCTGTGCACCAAGCAAAGACGAAACACTTGGTCTGTTCATGCATTGCATGCTATCCTCTACACTATAAGAAGATATTCTGGCATTCTTCATTTACCTCACTAGTGTAATAAAAAAGAGCAAGTAATATGATATCAAAAGTACTGAGACACACTGATAAAATGGCAGAGTGGGGGAAAGAAGAAAGTTCTCATACTGTTATGAAGTACACTAAGGTAGTGCTGTTTATTTATTCCCTATTTCCCTCAATACGCTGATTGCCATTGTCTTACAGAATTTCTTAAAGTAAAATATAATTTTCTCCAATTTCTTGTGGTACAAATTCAATGTGAAGTAAGAGTCACACATTCTCATATATAATTTATTAGCCTATGAATAAATATTGAGTATGTAAGACTGTGCTCTTAATGATAGTGATACAAACCGTCTACTTTCTACAACTGTACATTCTGTTGCAGAGATGTGTGATTTATTGAGATGCTCCTGTATATTGTTGATATAGCTTAACTGATGAGATTCTGGTTTGAGTAAATGTTTTATTTTCAATTGTGTTTTTCTACTTGTTCACATTTCTTGTGCTGGTTTACCAATCTAATCTACTTCATTTTCTTTTCAGAAATCCTTGGGAAAGTATTTTGAAGTCCTTCTCAGCATATTTTTCTGTGAAGCATACTTACAAAATGAATTTTGTAAGCACTTAATTGATAAAATATTTTAATACATCTATAAAACAATGAATCTGGAAGTCCCAGTTCTTTGAGGCTGCAGATCCAAACACCCTAACTTTAGGAGTGATAAGCTGAAAAGATGTTGCTGACATCAGAGTTCACTGTCAAAGCCCACTGTTATTGGCTTTGCACCCTTTTTATATAACTACAGGTTTGGTGTTTATGGTGCAGGTAACTCTGTCTCAGGCTAGCTCTCCTGGATTGCCTGTCTAGCTGAGTAGAGAGAAGTACTCATTTTTTGGCTTGATTTAGTCAAGCTTCATTAGTATGTAGCACGTATAACATGCTAGAAAGAACTGTTCTCTTTCCTCGATGGTAAAGGAAAACTAGACCCCTACTTCAAATTCAGGCTTTTACACTGTAGAGTCTTCTGTGACAGCAGACTAGTCCTTTCTTCATAATATATTTAAATATGAATACGTGTGGGCCATCCAAAAAGACTATTTCCATGTTCATATTTTAAATATGAGTTTATGAAATGTCCTAGATAGTTCTTCCAAATCTCTTCTGCAATGTTAAATGCATTTGTAATTGGGGTATAAGGCTGGTAATCTATCTTGTTTCTACTGTGTATGAATTTAAGATTAACATCTTTGTGTTAACTGTTGATCTCCTCTCTTACAGACAGATCCTCGTACCACAGATTATTCGTATTATTCAGACTATGCTTCTCTAATCATGCAACCTTGTTCTAAGCTGGAAGTCAGGAACTTCACAAAAGTATTTCTGCCAGTTGCATATTCATTGATTTGTATTATTGGCTTCATTGGTAATGTCTTTGTGGTGATGACCTTTGCTTTATATGAAAGAACCAAGTCCATGACGGATGTGTACCTCTTCAACATGGCCATAGCAGACATATTGTTTGTTCTAACTCTTCCACTGTGGGCAGTGAATTATGCTGCTAATGAATGGATTTTTGGTGATTTCATTTGCAAAATAACTAGAGGTATCTATGCAATCAACTTCAGCTGTGGCATGCTGCTTTTGGCCTTTATTAGCGTGGACCGGTACATTGCTATTGTACAGGCAACAAAGTCATTTAAACTCAGGGCAAGAACACTCACATATAGTAAACTCATTTGTTTGGCTGTGTGGGTATCATCAATTTTAATTTCTAGTTCCTCCTTTATATACAGTGAAAGTTACAGCTTCTCCATCAATGAAACCAAAGAGATTTGTGATCACAGATTTGACAAAAAGTCTGAAAGTAAGACATTGAAATCACTGCTGTTGTGGTTACAAGTTGGATTTGGATTTTTTATACCTTTCATATTCATGATTTTTTGCTATACCTTCATTGTCAAATCCTTACAACAAGCTCAAAATTCCAAAAGAAACAAAGCGATCCGTGTGATTGTATTAATTGTAGCTGTTTTTCTAGTTTGCCAGGTACCTTATAATATTATTCTTCTTGTGACAGCTGTAAACATGGGCAAGATAGACAAATCTTGTGACAGTGACAACATATTGGCTTATGCAAAATATACCACTGAAGCCATAGCATTTTTACACTGTTGTGTGAACCCTGTGCTCTATGCATTTATTGGAGTGAAGTTCAGAAGTTATTTTTTGAAGCTAATGAAGGACCTATGGTGCAAGAGATACAAGAAATACAATAAGCGTAGTTCAAAGATGAACTCTGATACTTATCATTCAAGACAGACTAGTGAAATTCTGACTGACAATGGATCTTCTTTTACTATATAATAGACTTTGAACAACATTATTACCGAAGGACTCTTCTCACCAAGCAATCCAAACCAGTGTCACTGTGAATGTGACAGCAAGTCATCTGAGCTTCTCTCTGCCTCCAAGGGAGCTTCCATGCTCTACAACTCCTTTCAGGAAATGAATTAAGATAAAAGAATAACACTGTCCTGTGTAAAATTGAAATCTTACTCACTTCTCCTAATGTTCTTCAAAGTACATTCTCTTAGAATTACAAGAAAAATAAAGTTTACAGAGGAAGCCTCCTCATTTTGTAAGGGAAAATTTCACCTCATCTCTCCTACAACACTGAGATGTTCTCAAAGTAATGAATAAACATACAAGGTTTTGTCCAGTTAATTCTTGCATTTATGTTTTTTCTATTAATTACTCCTACCTGTAAATCTTATTTAAGTGTAGGTCTCTACTGTTCTTATATTGCAGACAGGTCATGTTGTGACAATACTAACCCAAAGAGGTGGCATTTTGAGCAAAGCAGGGCAAGAAAAACCAACAGAGAAATGAAGAAACAGGCTCAAGGCTGCTGACAGAGTTGGGCTTAGGTGTTTGGTCTTGTAAATCTTTGCCCACTTCTATACTCCATCTGCTCATCAGGACTTTCTTACATCAAGGCTGAGGCTGATCAAAGCCAACAGTGACTGATCTGCTAAAGAGAATATTAGGGAAAAAATGAAAATTGTCATTTAAAGATAATACTGAAATACCCTCAGAAAGGTTTTCTGACATCTCCTGATAATATCTTCTGAACAGAGAATGGAGCTTTGCTTAACAGTTTCTTCTCCTTGTTTGGCACAGCATTCAGGTGCTAGAATACAACAAAGCTGATAATCTGGTTAATGTCTTTTTGTGAAAAGTTGTCTCTTTCTAGTTGAAATTCACAATCCACTTTGGAAAAGGCAGGAAATTTGAACTGCAGTTATTCCAACACTTTTTGTTGGAACTTGATTGGTGACAAAATATGATGCAATTATTTGTATTTAGCTCCTGCTAGAAAAATTTCGTTAGGAATCAATTTACTAGCTCTAATATGCATATGTATAGCTACAGAAATTATTAAATACTGTATCTAAAAAAAGAGACCAGAATCTGACTTAGTTCAGTCAGAAGTTTTACTGAGTCAGCGTTTGACTCACTATGAATATAGGAATATTTATAATGGATTGTTTTTATCCGGTCATGACTTCTCAGCAAATCCTTAGTGGATCTGCTTATTGAGTGATCTTCACCAGACTGTAGCAGTCATGGTGGCATGGTGAGGTAGACAGGAGCAGGAGCTGAAGGACATAGGGGCAGGATGGAGGAGAGAAGAGGAGCATTACTGTTTGCAGTGTGATGAAGTACCTACCAGTCTTCTGATGTTCCTCTGCAATGGGAGCTTATGCTGAAATGGTGTCTGGATTTGCTGTAGTATGGGACATCACACTCACATGACCGTTAGAATTAGTGCAAATTGCAGCCTGCTGTTTACCTTGGTTGGGGTCTTTTTAAAGTTCATGGCTGAAGAGATGGTGGAGCTTGTATCACTAACCACCCTGACCGGTGGCAACACAAAGGGCTGAGATGGACAGTGCTGGAGCTGAGATCCCTTGAGGAAACACATTGATGTGGCACACAAAGCTAGTGCTGCCTTGGCTGGTATAAGCCATCCTTGTTCCCACTGCAGTGTGAGGTTTTTAAATATCAGTGCCAGTTATGATAAAGATTGCATATATTTATCATGACTGAATAGCAATTTAGGCAAAAATTATAGAAAATTATGTAAATACATATGCATGCATTTGCTGTACATAGAAATTTTGATTTTCTGGAAAAGCAAATAAAATATGTAGGTGAAAAAGGAAAAATTGCTTTGGATCTAAGACTTTCTTGCTACATGCTATAAAACATTCTCTTATTCAGTACAAAATCTCTCATATCTTAATGGTACAGTGTCTGTCCATCTGAGGTTGCCTGAGGGATTATTCCCTAGGCCACGAAGTTCATGGCTGAAGTAGCTGTGACAGCTCTTGGACAGAACCTCACAAGGCTCAAAAGCATATCCCCATCTCCTGCTGTCCTGCTGCCATGACTGCATTGGCCTTCAGTCACTCAACAACCCAAACACTGCCCAAGTGGGATTTGGGGGCAAGGCAGGAGCCAAGGGCAGTCAATGATCCCGTCATCACCTCTGTCCTACATGAGAAGGCTTGCTGACAGACCATGGGAGAAGGCAGGGCAAGCGTGCCATAGCCTTTGTGAAATGGTTGCCTGCTGAAGGATTGTCCCCTCTGGGTGGTGAGGAAGGCAGGGGAAGCGAGCAAAGCTGAGTACCACAGACTTTCCCCAGAGGGAGGGGTCAGCCTGGCTGCCTTTGCCAGCCCCTGGTAACTATGAGAGATCCAGGTGACTTGGAAGAGGTGGTGGTGGCGCATCTGCCTCAGGCAAGAGCAAATACAACCTCCCGGCTGCTGGATTGTAGGGGGAGAAATCCTCACAGAAAATGACATTGAAATGTAGAAAATGTACCCAATTGCTTTCTAATGTTTGGGGGAGAGAAGTGCTGCTGAGGAAAGAGGAATATGGTGTATATGTGGGACTAAAACAGCACTTGGGGTACAAATTGTGTTGGTGTCAAGGCCTTGGCAAAATTCCTGCTTGAGGTGCAGCTGAAATCTTGATTGTCATGACTGACTGCTGTCTCTGGGAAAGATGAGGTTGAAGGACAGGGTGGGCTCCTGTGGTGGTTTGACATGGCTGGCTGCCAAATACCCACTGCTCTATCACTCCCCTCCTCAACTGGAAAGGGGAGAGAAAATACAACAAAAGACTCATGAGTTGAGAAAAGGGCAGAGACATCACTCACTGACTACTGTCAGGGGGCTTGGGGAAATAAGTTGAATTTATAACCAATCAAAATCAGAGCAGGATAATGAAAAGTAAAACAAATCTTAAAAACACCTTAACTGTACCCCTGCCTTCTTCCTGGTCTTAACTTTGTTCCAAATTTTTTAGCTCCTCTCCCAGAGTAGTGCAGGGAATGGGGACTACAGTCAGTTGATCATACATTGTTTCTGCCACTGCTTTCTCCTCAGGAAGAGGACTTCTTCCCCTGCTCCAAAGTGGAGCCCCTCCCACAGAAGGCAGTCTTCCATGAACTTCTTCAGCATGAGTTCTTCCCACAGGCCGCTGTTCTTCACGACCTGCTCCAGCATGGGTGTCCCTCTTCCTGGGGCCACAAGTTCTATTATGAACCTGCTCCACTGTGAGCTTCACATGGGGGTCACCACCTTCTTTCAGACATCCACCTTTGGTGTGGGGCTCCTCCAGGGGCTGCAGATGGATCTCTGCTGTATTGTGAATTTCTATGGGCTGCAGGGGGGCAACCTGCCTCACCATACTCTTCATCATGAGCTGCAAGGAAATCTCAGCTGTGCCTGGGGCATTTTCTCCCCCTCCTACTTTGGTGTCTGCAGTGTTGACTCTCTCACCTATTCTCACTTCTGTTTTCTCTATCTGCAATAGGTTTTTTTCCTTCTCAATTTTGATATCCTTATTTACTACGTTATTACAGAAACTTTAATACCATTGCTGATTGGCTCAGCCCTGGCCAACAGTGGATCCATCTTGAAGGAGCTGGCTGGCATTGGCTCTATCAGATATGAGGGAAGCTTCTAGTAGTTTCCCAGAGAAGCCACTGTTATGGCCCCCCTGCTACCAGAACCTTTCTCTGCAGTGAAGGAGAAAAATGCTGCTGTTTGATGTCCAGTAGCAGGTGGGTGGCCTTAATGGCTTACTGGCCAGTGGATGTGGCTGACAGGCCCTCAGATATTGTCAGTCCCTTGGTGGCCATGTCAACAGAACCATCATGTGAGCTGGGGCTGGTGCTGGTAGTTCAGGGCACAAAAAGAGCACAGATTTAGAGGAGCTTGGGAACTTTGTGTTATTTTACTGCTTATGGAGTAGTATTTCAAAGCTTGCTATGCATGCTGAATTTTATTATGATTTTCATGTTGTAGTAACTGTACATAACAAACACATAATAAGATTTTCTCTTTTGTTGAATATAGTCCAACTGGAATTTTTGTAAAGCAAAGACATGGGTTTACACAGGTTCTCATTTCCCAGCATAATTAAAGAGAGAAGGATATATACAATGTTACATCATGTCTTACACACAGAAGATGTGGCTGATAAGCCTCGAGAAGTCAATTCACATCTTCCTCCAGCTAGGGACTGGGGTTACCTTGTGGTATTGCTTGCAAGTAAAGGTCTGTTAGTTCGTTTGATTCTGCTTTTGGTGACCCATGGTGGCCCTGCTTGACGCTTCCCACTCTAGCAGTTCAGAGGGAGGTAGGTCGTCAGTGCATACTATTAAATAAAGACATAATGTCTCAGTGCAGCCAGTCTAAAACTAAATCTGTTTTCTGAAATATGCAATCTTCACTTAAGAGTTGTACTTGAGGATCCTTGTGGATCCTTTTCAATTCAGAATATTCCATGAAACTTGCCATATGAAAATCTTGAAAATGGACCTAAACTATTATATGACTCACCCTAAAAAATGGAACCTTTCTTCTCCTGGTATATAAATTTCATGTTCTAATTTTTCTATTTGTGTATTAAATTTCTTCAGAAGAGTGATCACTACAAGCTGGTGAACCTACAGGAATCACAGCGGACAGACAAGACCAAAGTCATGTGGGCCTTGCTACTAGCAAATAAAGCAAATAAATATTATATGCAAAGGTAGATAACGGTTGGAGATTGTGAGTGGAAATTGAAGAGAAACTGGGAAAAACAGCCTAGAGAGGAACATTTTTGTTATGAAAGATTATTTATTATGATTAAGTACGTAACAGATAATAACTCTGGATCTTTGTAGGACAATCTTGTTATTTACAATTGGGGAAATTTTGGGGAAATTTTCTTGCTACAAAAGTAGCAAAAGATGGTACTTGAAGCTCTAAAAATTTGGACACAATTGGAAAAATAGTTTTAGATACAGTGAAGATGATAAGAGTTACAGAATGTCAAAACAATTTGTCTCATGAAGCATCTAAAACATTTTGACATTTCTGGTTATTTTTCAGATTCTATAATAAATGCCAAGGAAATGATTTCACAAAACCACAGAAAGTGGTTCATAATCTACTTTTTTATGCTGCTACCAAGTAATCAGGGTATTCCCTTCAACCACCTCCTGTGGTAGGAGGTACCAACCCCCTGCCATCTCGTCTGAGTCGAGAGCTCATACCCTCTTTGGAACAATCTATGCAAATTACAGAAAAAATTTAAAAGACAGAGAGTTTGACCCTTAAATTGTCCTACACCAAGAGATCTTCTTTCTCTTCTGGATAGTGTAAGTTGCAGATCCTTGAGGCTGAAGAAGGAATTAAATGACATCTCCTCTACTGTGGGTGAATGACACAATACCCAGTGGTAATCATGTGACCACTAAGTGAAGTGTTGTTCTCTATGCCCCTTTGAGCATAGTTCAGTTCCTTTTATGATGAGTTCCTCAAATAAGATTCTTCATTTTTGGTTGAATTGCATAATCTGAGTTGTAAAGTGTCTACATTTTATTTACTCAAGAAAGCACAACCTCATAGTTAAAAAGTTATTTGGATTGTGAAAATTCTTGTTCACCAAGTCAGAACCCCTTTCTCCACTAACTGAAAAACCCATTGCCTGTACAATTTTCTATTTGATATCCATAGTCAGTTTTCTATGGATTGATAGTATCATGTAACACATTTGCATATCCTGATGCACCGTTCATATTTCTTATGAAACCTTCATCTTTCATTTATTTTTGTTGGAAATATATAGTGAATTAACTGCATTATATTTTTCTTTTGCTTGGTTTGTTTGTTTCTTATCCTGGTTTAGATCATCCAGCTATGGTTTTATTGTGATTTATGGTCCTGTTTCTGAAAAAGCTTTTACAGAAATATGGAGCCATTGAAGTAGTTACATCAGGAACTCTACTTGCTATCCTCAATTTTCTTTGCTTATCTTTTTGCTATTCAGATTCAAACTTATGAATTTCTTGTAAATATCAAATCAAACTTTGCTTTTATTCCACATAATTCATTATTATTTTTTGCTAGTATCAAGTATGTTTTCATAAAAATAATTTCTAGGTTCTCTATTCAATTACAAAAATACAGAATGGAAGAGAAAAAGGAATATTAAAACACAGAAAATGTGCTGTTGGGTAGAATGCGTGAATGATGTGTACTTATGGTAGATAGTTTGGTTTCTAAGAGAGATCAATTTATGAATGTTAAAAGAGTCTTATTAATGTGCCTCAGGTGAATTATAATGTATTTTAATCTTCTGTCTCATAAAATTATAATAGAAAAATGTAAATACCTTTGTATTTATTTTTATTATTCGGATTCAAAGGACACGCATCTCATAACCACAGTGGTAAAAATAGCACTGTTTTCAGAGGCTTTTTACAGTTTATGTAATTTTCAGACCACTGGATGTATATATATAATGGTTTTACACTTCAAAAGTAACTCCTAAGAATAAAAGACAGTATCAGCAGGGATGCAAATTGTCAAAACAGAGATTGAAGAACCTCATGTACCTTTCACATTGTAGTTATTCGGCATAAACATGGTGTTTCTTATGTGTACTCTGATTTTTATAAAAAAATAGGGTTTTGTTATCAGAATAATCAATGCAGGAAACATTTTCTACTTTGTTTTCATTAACCCCTCTCGTTCCTGTCTTAGGCTGAATGAAGAGAGATTCATTAAAATTATTTCTCACTGCTGTTGTGCTCTCAACAATTTTCAAGGTTTCTCTCTCAAGTTTTTTATAAATGTCTGTTGATTTGTAATTTGACTTTAAAGCATGTTACTGAAGAAAGCCATGGAAATCTTGGTTTTAAGATAGCTTTATAAGCTGAACTAGAGGATTTAATTCCTTTTAACTTTTTTGTGTTCTTTGTATTTATTTCTGTAGAAGTACAAATTGTTGTTTTGTAGTAATGATAGAACTCTGCAGAAACATGTTAACTTGCACAAAATTGTTACTAAAGTTGCAAAATATTAGACATAAAACCTGAATGATAGCTGATTCCATTCCCTTGATTTTTGTGTGAGATACTATCTAAAATGGTTGTTCATTTGAACTTGAATGGCATTCAAAATACTCATGCTCAGATTATCATATATGAATTTTCTGGCTCTTAAATCTCAACAGATTTAAGGCCCAAAGACATGTTTTTATTTGTTTAGTTTACTCTTATAAAATCATCCCATAATATCCCTTAATATCTCATAGAACCAGGCATCAGAAAAATCAACAGGAAAAATGCAAAAAGGAAGTATCAGTTGTTGTAGAATCTGACCTCAGCTGAGACACACTCATAAATACAGGGTTCTGGAAAGAGGTCTATGCTCCCAGACACGCACTATCACTATAAGATGCATATTCTTTGGGTGGGGAACCATATGTAGAAGAATTGTGGACCGAAGGAAGTTAGAGTGAGATTCTAAAATATCTTTACTTAATTAGGAGCCAAAGGTCCAGCTGTCAAAATAAACTACTTATGGAAACCTGCCTTGCAAAGGAAGTAGGGTTTAGTGGTAAGTCAGTTTTGTTTTGGTTTAAATTATACTCACATTATTGCTGTTATTTTATGTTACAGGCAGTGTAGCTCCACTGACAAAGTGCTCTTCTTACGAACTTCACTCAGGGTGGTAGTTCCAGATGAAAAAGTGGATGACATGGTATGAACAGATTGAGTCAATTATGTGGTATTGCCTAGTTCAGAAACAGCAAAGTGCTCCAAGTTAAAAACTATCTGCAAATATTTGTTACTGATTTCTTGACACAAGTGTGGAGGCTTGGGTGTATTTGGAAACCATTTGGGCTTTTCAAGAGTCTGAGTTTAGTAGCCAGTCAGATATACAAAAGTACCACTGTTCATTGATTATGAAATTTTGAAATTTCACATGTAGTATCTTAATAAGCTGTGAGACATTGCTAATGTCTTAAGAATCCCTTAAGATTACTTCAGAAAGCATGCATTTCTTTGAGTTGTAAAATTATTTCATCGTTACGTTTTTAAAAGTCATCCGTGTGCTTCGATTTTAGGCTGTTTGCACACTCAGACTGGTGCAAGATTTCCCTCTAGTGGTTAAAACACGTATGAAGTGCCTGAAGGAGTAATGCCGACGTTTTGTCATTGGACATCGAAAAGATGCACAGGTGCGTCAGAACCTTAAACAATTGTTGTTACTTTGTAGATATAATAAAAGTTTCTTTACAGCTTGAATGAACAGAGTCGTATTACAGAGCACGATGTACTCCCACGTTTTACTTTTCCCCCCAGTCAGCTCTTTTTTCATTGTGGGCTCTAGTTGACTTTGTGTAAAGTAGAATCTGTACCCATTTATATAAGTACACACTACCAGTTGCTTGAGCTTTCTCGATCAGATCAGGGAGTTTTGTCCGGTTAGCAGAAATATTCCTTTTCCTTCATAGCAGATAGCAGTGTCTCTAGATAATTAATCTCCAGCCCTTTTTCACTCTACCTGCAAACTTTTCTTAGTCTAAGATGCAGCAACATGTAACAAAACGGACAAAGCACGACAAGTTTAATTCAGGCTCACTTGCTGGGAGCTATTTGGTGAATTCCTCTTCTGTTAGGGATTACTTTCTAGAAATTAACAACAGGAGAGGAAGTGTGAAATCCATTCTCAGGCTACTTTTAAGTGCTACTCTCTTTTGGGATTAAATTAGAGTTAACAATGCCGATTTGTTTTGTCTCGGGGAGTTACTGGTTTTGCTACAGTTGCCAATGGGTAAATTGATCTTAGTTCCACCCAGAAAATTCCACGTATACTTTATTGCCAGCAATTATGCAAAACTACAGAAAAGAATTGTGCTGACCTTGTGGCAGTCCCTTGCAGAGGCAAACGTTTCTTTATGCAAAGCTCTCTCACCAGGTTTAGTTGTACACAGTACTGCTAGCTTCTTCATAAACTCTATGTAACCAAGAAGTATATTTATGTATATATTTGCATATATGTATTTATTATTTAGACACGTATTGATAAATTATGTATATATTCATAGACTTGTGTAGTGCTTCCTAGGTTGTGAACTTCCAGGTCTCACTTTCATCCAGCTTTTATCTTCCTTAAATTTCTTGTCTGAGCTCTTTGCATCCTAAGTGCCCTGCTGCTTCTTTTTTTTATTTATTTTTTTTTATTTATTTTTATTTTTCATTTTTAATCTGCATCTTCTTTGCAGATCACTTTGGCATCTCTTCCTCTGCTAGACAGCCCCGACTAACTGTATAGCAGGGGAGACTTCAGTTCATTTGAGACTAAGTTTTAATCCCATTAGAGTTGCACCCATTACATTTTTGTCTTGAATATGAAAGTATTTGGATGCCAGAGGGCTGCCAACATCTCACCATGTTAGTCCCATGGATGCTGAGGATGTGGCCAGCTCAGTCACTGCTCCACTCTGGGATAAAGGTTTGGTAACAGAGGTTTGGATTGGACATGGACAGAGAGAAATGTAGTATATGTATAATAGGAGACCATAAGAAAAACTGCAGGATGCTTTTTCATATCCAGAGAAACCTTTATTAGGACATGCTGACTGATCTTTTTTAGCTTCATGTAATTTGGGAGCCTCTTCCACTTTTGCTTCAATTCCAACCTAGTTTTTTTGTTGGAGCAGGTGAAAGGCATCAAGGGAGAGAAGAATTATTAATACTACTTTGAGTTGCATTTTCAGAATGTTGGTCATATTTACCTTTAACAGGTAACTAAACTGTCCTATGTTTAACAGAGGCCTTTTTCTTTATGGCATGGTGTACAAATGAGAAAAAAAAGAAAAGGAAAAAAAAAAATCTCCAAACCAAACTGATTTGTAAATTTTCCACAGTCACAATAATTCTGCTGTGGTGAAAGTTAAACGAGCAACATGCAAGGCAACAGAAATCTCTCCAGGGGAGCTTTTACAGAGGCCAAGATAAATTACATGTAATTCAAGCACCTTGGAGTATTCTAAATGGTAGACAGTAAATGGACTGAGTTTAAATGAGGGTAACTCATGTCAACTGGATTATTACACTGAAATGTGGACACTGTTACTAAGTTGCTAGTAGTATACACTCAAAACTAAACAAATCACACTAGCGGGTTACTAATTTACAAAGACCAAGCCCTCAAATTGTGCTATTGTATCTGGAGGAAGTTGTGAGGAGAGTTGGGAACTGCTTATCCAAAAAATGGGCAAGTACCATAAATATGAGTTTGGAGGTCACACCACTGCTCCATGCTTCCAACACTGCAGGGTGGGCTGTTTGGGCCAGATGACCACCCATGCTACCAGCACCTGGAAGAAAAGAATGGATAAAAATAAAAAGAGAAAAATGAGTCTATACTCTACACTGTCGCTGATTCTAAAGACTCCAGCTTGCTAGTTAGGCAGCTGACAGCATCTTGCTGGGAGGAGACCTGCCATCCACTTAGAGAAAGAATGAAAAATGTTGAAAACACAAACGTTAATGCAAGCAGATTTTGCATGTGCAGAGCTGGCCATAGATCAGAAATAATTTGCCACTGTTTGATGTCAGTGATCACAGTAATGAGTGTTATCAGTTGTCAAATAATAGCTTTCAAATGGACCAGCCATTGTGGTCACATGTAGCAAGAAACAACTTAATACAAATAAATAGCTGTGTTCCTCACCTTAAATAAATGTATAATTTCCTATTATATCATCAAACATGCATATTATATAAGAAGAGTGAATCTCAAGATAGAATGAAAAATAAGCAAATATAAGTAAATCGCAAATCCATTAATGATTTTAAAATGCATGATCAGCCAACACACCTTCTAAATGTATTTGTCAGCAGATCTCTAATGACAAAAGGCTTGAAGATTATAGCTGAATCAAAAACTAATAAATCCTAGGAACTGTCTGGAACTCCTTTTGGCTAGCTAAATATTTTTGAAAACTATTCAGTACTAATAAAAGAAAAAAAAATGAAATTTTTGTGTTTGTGTATGGTATTTTTATTGCATCAGTTTAGATGTGTCCTACAGCATACAGAGGTTAATGCAAATTAACTCCAGACTTCATCCTTTTTATTTTACTGTTGGGTTTGCATAGAATCCCTGAATGGGTTGGGTTGGAAGGAATCTTAAAGTTCCAGACATGGGCAGGGATGCCACCCACTAAACCAGGTTACAAATCCCCATCCAGCCTAGCCTTGAACACTTCTATGTGTCAGTCATTCATAGCTTCTCTGGCCAACCTGTCCCAGTGCCTCACCAAACTTTACGTAAATAATTTCTTCTTGATATCTAATCTAAACCTACTCTCTTTTAGGTTAAGGTTGCTTCCCCTTCACATGTCCTTGTAAAAAGTCCCTCTCCAGCTCTCATGCAGAGGCTCCCTTTAGGCGCTGAAAGGTGCTGTAAGGTCTCCCCAGAGTCTTTTCTTCTCCAGCCTGAACAGCCCCAGCTCTCAGCCTGTCTTCATAGCAGAGGCGCTCCAGCCCTCTGATCATCTTCATGGCCCTGCTCTGGACTTGCTTCAACAGGTCAATGTATGTTCATATTACAGAAACCCAGTATAAACCATGAAGGAGCTGCATTCTTATTTGCATAAGTAGATTATAAAATAGAGTGGAATTTTGTTACGGGGTTCTATGATTTTCAACAGAAAAAGATCCAGATCTGTGCCTGGGATTGTTAGGTATCAGAGCAGTGCAGATACAGAATAATAAAACATTCATCAGATTTTGGAGAATGCAGTGATTGCAGGATAAGTCCAGCACTTCAGTGCTTGTTGAATATTTTATATTCTGTACTACTAAAGGGAAAATGATCATCATTGATTTATAGCTCCTTATTCTGTTTATCTGTATGCCTTAAGTTTATGGCTGCTGCTTCACTTTTAATAATTGTATTTTTAAAAGGAAAAAGGGGAATTTATAAATAATATCTTCTCTTTACTATCTTCTGTAAGGAGAAACTTAGGCACCTGTTCCAGGGCTTAGGAAAATTCTTACCCCAAAAGTCTTTCATTCAGCACTATGGGAAGGAGATTCTCCTGCATGTCCCTGTCACTGGCAGCTCTTTTGCAAGGCTGTGAGTTTGGCTGTGAGGCTTCAGCTGAGGTCTACAGGTCCTAGTAAGTATGGTTAACTTCCTAATGCTGTTTTGGGGGACCTGATTAAAATTGTCAGGCTTTCAGTTTCTGCTAGTTTTCAGGGGAATTTGTGGGGATTTAGAAGTGTTAAAAGGTCAGATCACACATACATGGACATACTGACTTTATAAAAGCAGTTAACACATCAAGTGTGTTAAAATTACATGAATTGAAGGCCTGTGAAAGTATAAAGTATTTTACTTATTTATTTTGTCTAATATTTATTAGGCCTGAGATAGAACACGTTGCTCTTTAAGATAGCGTTTAAATGAAAAAATTCTGCTAAAACAGAGACTCCTCACAAACACTTCACAAGCCAATTGTCAGCCTGTACTACTTTTCCTTGTTTGCTTCTGCCAGGTGTCAAGGTTCTGGTACAAAAGTACTTCTGCCTCACAGGGAGATGCTTTGACTTTGGCTGTAGTTACTGAGGAATTACTGTGCTGCCAGGAGCAGGAGTGGCTTCATGTGGTTTTGATTGAGAGGTGCAGACCAGGAAGAACTGCAGGGGTTAGGGTTGCGGGTGAGAGCTTCTGTTTATGCACTAATTGCCTGGCAATCTGCAGCAATGAGAAAGCAAACACTGAAAAGGCACGTGATAGAGTAAGTTTTAGTGTTCAGTTTCTTATTCAAACTAAAGTCAGTTACCAGCCTAGACAGAGTTAACTTTTATAAATTATTTCTCACCTATGAAACCTCATACATTAATAATACATCTCCCACTTTCCTGAACTTGCGATATATTAAACTGATGAAGAAGGTAAATTAGGATGGACAGTTATTCGAATTTCTGTGTATTTTTTGATCGGATAAAAGCAGACACTGTCATGTTTGTCACTCAGGGACCTCCTTATCACTGCCAAGATGGAAAATATCTTTTTCTTGCTGCTGATGTCAAGGAGGTTTCCTCACAAAATACAGTTCTCGATAATGTACCTAAAGCAAAGTATCTGTTCAGAGAGACTCTTGGCAAATGTTTCCTGTTTCCAGATCCCACCATTCTTAATCCTGAGATCATATTTCCTTTGTTTGTATTTTGGAGAAAGCATGACCAGGACATGGAGTCTCCATATACATAGTACAAAATGTGATGTGGGAGAGGCCATCAAGAGACTCTGTTTTGCCCCTTGCTACTGAGAATAGCCTTTATGCTGGCAGCTGACAACAGATCAGCATTTGAATTTTGTACCCTATGAACAGTTTGGTGGGGTTTTTTTGTAGGCATGTGCTGATTCTTATGTTTTTAAGGAAATAAAAATAAATAAAGAAAAGTTTTTTAAAATGGCAAAAAACCCAAACACCCCTGTGTCCCCAAATTAACACGCATTCAGTGTTACACTCAAAAAAAAAAAAAAAAAAAATCAAAAAATCACTTTCAGTTTTCAGCTCCAGTTGAGCTTGATCTGAAGTGAGGATCTGTAGAAGCAAATTGTCAGAGTCAAAACTACGTCAGTATTAGGCAATGGTCAATACTAGGACACAACCAATGCTGCTAGACAACAGAAGAATAGGGAGAATCTGGAATTTGGTGTTTCTTCTTGGACTTTGGAGAGATTTGCAATATAGGCTCATGGGGTTTTCTTCTTCTGACTTGTCCCTATCCGTTTGCTTGTCTTCACTACCTTTTTTTCAGTCTTACTGAAGATCTGCTCTGTAGGATTTTTATTTTAGCCTACAAGCTTCTGCCCAATCTCCAGTTCTGTTGCTTTAGATTTGTAGATTTCTAAAGTGTTTCCAGTGGAACTGTAGGTCCCTCTAAAGGGACTTTAAGAATACAAACAACATAACGTTTCCTAGCTACACATGATGGATCTGTCAATGCAAGTAACAAAGCCTGTAGGGTGTGTAAACATCTTAGGCAAACCACTAACGTTAGGCTAGGAAGAAGGTATCAGATAATTTTCTTGTGAGTGAATGAAGTTCTTGGAGACTTCACACTTCTCAAAGGGTGCAAACAAACTCCCTTTGAATCCCCCAGTAGCAGATGAGATGTGGGTGCTCATCAGCTTCAGCTGCTGAAATATATGCCCTCACCCCAACTTTTTAAGGTAAGGAACAAATGTCTTGCCCCTGTCCTGGGAGGGCTGGAGCCAAGCACCTAAAGAGGGGGTACAGACTGTGTTTTCACAGCTGTCTCAGCCATACCAGTCTCAGGGAGAATAGCAAGCTGCAGCAGTGTTAATTCATCTTTTCTTTTGTGCTAGGTAAACATTGGGAGGTTTTCTAGTGATGCTTTTGTTTGTTTGGTTTGGGTTGGGTTTTTTTTTTGTTTTGTTTTTGTTTTTGTTTTTTCCCACATGTAATTTATTTTCTCCTTTTTCCTTCTGTTATCTTCATTCCCTGCTTTCTACGGTCATCTTTGATCATGAAGTACTTTCTTTGAATTTAAAAGCTGAATGACAAATAATTCTAGTAGCAAATGGGATTTGGCTTTTAATACAATAGAGTCTTACACCTGTTCCTGTTTGTCTGAGACTTTTGGATTTAATTGTGAGAGAGCAGGCAGTACATCTAAGCCATTTTAGCTGTCAAAAATATTGTGATTTTATAGGGTCTTTGTATTGCATGTATTCTAACAATATCTTATATGAATATGTATGTATATTGATATGTTATCTTATATACATAATAATAAATAAGAATAATCATCATCATGGCTAGCCTTCATGAACGAAGATTTGGGAGGGTTTTACCCACGCTTGCTGCAAGCGCGCTGATGGCTGATAAGGCCAATGCCAGATAGGCAAGTCCGGTTGCAAAAGGCACAGCAGAAAGTCTCCGTAGGTGGCACTGCCAAGGCACGGTTCTTTCTGCGTTGTCTTTTCTCCTCCAGGCTGATTCTGTGTGTCATTTCAAAGGAGACTGCAGCGTTACAGATTGTGTGTCTCCATGTCTCCCGACTGGAGGCCAGAGTGGACCACTGATGGTGGTCAGTATGACCAAGGCTGAGGTGTTGTTTCAGGCAGTCCTTGTATCTCCTCTTTGGGGCTCCTCTCTTGTGGCAGCGAGTGGCGAGTTCACCATAGAGCACAAAATATATAATAATACATACATATGTTTTACAACTTCTGAAGTCTGAATATACTCTACATTTATCCTGGACTTAAACAAAAAGAATCTATTGGATATATATAAATAAGAAAAAGAAGATAAACCACGGGGTTTACTATGTCAGAATGACACATTTGTTCAGGGTGGTTTTTATCACACATCCCTAACCTGGATTTTGGAATGGAGGGCATGGAAGCAGGCACTTTAAAGGAGGATGGTCATATGTCACAACAGATTGTCAGTGATCTGACAAGCATGGTACCATCTTCCAGTGTAACTGAGAAGGTCATACCTTCTTTATACCCAGGTTGGGTTGACAGTATGAGTGAGTCCTCCAGCAAGAACTGTCCACTGTCATACAGCGCAGAAGCCAGTGGTATGGTGGGCAACAGTAACATCTCAACATATAACTTGGGCCACAACAACGCTTTTCAGCATACAAGGCAATTGTATTATTCAACTAGCTCTGATTTTTCCTCAAAAGTTGAATTCTAGTGTAACTCAGGCTGGAATTCATGATGCAACTGACACGTTGGAAATGTTCACTCCTCCTTTGCTCCCTGCCTCAGAGCCTGGAATAAGCCGTTGTGCTCCCACGTACAAAGCCATGGAACAGGTTAGTTTGCTTTAAATAATCACTGAATTTATAACTGCATATTGTGTATTTCGGATAGTGGCACAGCCTTGTCAGAAAGGAGTCAGTAATTTTTGTGCTGTATACAGGTAGGAAGCTTTATTGGCAAGCACTAGGAAGTGTTTCTTGACCCTGTGATGCTATTACTCTGATGCAGTCATGTAATGAAGTGCTTTTACTCTTATTAATCTCCTTTGGTAGTTATTGCCATCTCCATCTAATATAAAGGATTGCATGTTCTGGCTCCATGTTCTTGTGCACATTCACATTCTTGCTTCATGTCTTTTTATCAGTCCTATTCTCATACGCCAGGTTCTTCATGTTCTTTTTTCACTTTTTTTTTTTCTTTTAATTTCTGATTCTTTCTTCTTTTTAGTTTTGACAAAGTGATGGACAGAAGTAACTCCACGGTATCTATTCCACTGACTGCTAGATATGCTTCTCTTACAGTAGTAAACAATACAGTTCCTAAGTTGCATATTTTAAAGAAACTTTGATGTTTCCAATACCTTTGAATTTATTACTTAGCATGTATCTCTGCTGGCACTTCTCAATCCTTTCTCCACTGGAGGACTATCATTATTTTAACATTTTTTGATGATGTCAAAATCAGAAATACCTGTGCCAACAAGGTTGCGCTGTCTGCCTCATGCCCTGCCTCATGCCCTGAACCCACCTCACCTCATAGCTTCTTTTCTTGACACTGTTGATACCACGTCCTCACAATGAACAAGAGCTGAGAAAACTGTTTTCCTCCAGTCACATTTTGGGAGATCAACATCTGGGTTTTGCCAGTGCAGTGGCTCCCTGATCATCTAAGTTTTCTGTGTCTGAAGACTGCTAAGTGTGGTGTTGTCACTGCCCTGGAACCCAATTCCCCACTGACCATCTCAATGAGTTACTTAAAATGCAGTCAGTTCTCACCGCCTTCAGCTCTCAGTCTGTGGAAGTGTGTAATACTTTATACATATGAATCAGAAAACTTGGTATTCCTTGGTTGTTGGAAAAAAAATAATGTAAGTAAGGCTGCAGTTGAAGATAACTTCTTGTGAACTCCAGGACTCTGTTAACTTGTTTTCTTGGATGACGTAAACCAGGTCAATAAGTTTAGTGACCAGAATATATCCTGTGATATTGTGAACTGTCTACAGCTGGACATAAAATTTGATACTGAGTCTTAGGTATTCTTTGGTGCCTTTTGACATTTGACTATGAATTACTTGAACTGTTTTTAAGGATTCTGGTAAAGAAAAAGTGACCTTGGGCTTTGCTTTCATACATGGTGCTTCTCAAGGAATACCAGACAGAGAGACAGTAGAGTGAGAACATGCTTACAGGATGACTTCTGGGAAGCTCCTGGCACAGCATCATCATGAGGGTGTCTTTATGCTGTAAGTTTTAGTTCTGGGAGAGATATGGTAGTTCACAATAAATAAATAAATAGGGGAAAAAAAAGACCTACCACTTGCACTACTGTTCTCTGACAATTCTTCTCAGCGGACAGGACAGAAGAAACAGATGACTGAAAGAAGAGCTACAAACTGGGAAACTCAGAAAGTCAAAGCAAGGTGGGCAGGTGTGTACCTGTGGGTAGGCAAGGGAGCATGTCTGGCCTGCAGCAGGACTAAGGAACTAGTGACAGCAATTTAGGCAGTCATTCTTCTATCCTTTTCACCCTAATTTCAGACCATGCTTATATTTCCTCCTAATTGCATCTATGCTTTGTTGGTATGGATTTTGAAAGCTCATTTTCATCAATGATACTGGTAATTTCCACTTATCATATAGTTCAACAATGAAATGTTGAACCTTGGGACGTTCTTAAGTTTTACAGTGAAACTTGGCCTGAGGCTATCATCTGTTTTGGTGTTGTTCTAACATAATCTTGGTGTGAAACACAGGTGGACACTTCTCTCCTTTTTGTTCTTTATTTTCTGTGGGAAGGAAATCCCAGCACACTGACCAGAAGAAAATGCTGCCTGATGTGAGGCTGAGTAGCAAAACCTTGCAAAGCAGATACTACCTGCACAGTGCCAGTGTATCAATTAATTCTGGGTTCTAAAATGGCAAAAGAGTTTTAAATACGAATGTCAACTTTCTTTATTAAAAACCATACAAACTTTCAGAACTACCTAACTCCAAAGTCCAGATATGGTGATTCTTTCTGATTAAAAACCATTCACATGTGTAGACTGATATTATATCTTCATGATATTTTCAGATTCCAGGGCAGCAAGACCAGCTGATGAAGCAGCAGATAGAGCAGCTGCAAAGGCTGGTGGCTGAACAGCAGAAAATCATTGCACTTTACAACAAAGGTACTCGAGGACTCCCTCCTGACACTGGCACCTGTACCTACTGATGCTTGCACTACAGCAATGAAATGCAGTAGTTCTTTAAAAAAGAGGAGCTGTGACAGCTTTTTTTCAGTGGCTGGGGACTCCTCCTCTGGCAGCTAGGCTAAAATATTTGCTCCTTTATACACACTGCACACAAGCTGTAAACTCTAGGAAACACCTTCCCACTTTTGTATATCATAATTTCAGGAGAGCCTTTAGGTTTAATAACAGACCGCCTGTATAGACTTCTATTGAAGCACAGTCTTGAATTGTACATAGAATTATAGTATGGTGATAAGAATTGCAGAAAAGCTGAAATTTGCTTTTTCTTCTGTACCTATATATGGAAGTTCCAGGTTTACATAGACAAAAAAAGAGGAAGAAAGTCAACACACCATGCTTCTGTTACTCAACTCTTACCTGTAATAGTGCAGCCTGTTTCTAACAGAATAATACAACTCCTTGAACTGTTCCATTCAGCCAATGGCATTGCAAGAAAGCATCATCTACTCAGCAAATAAAAAAAGAGGAACTCCCCCCCACTCCCACCCCGTCTACAGAAGAAGCATGTTCTCCTCACAGTGTGACTCCAAAGTGAAAGAAGAATTTAGAGTTTAGTCATGTAGACTTGTGACAGCATTGTCCTGGTTTAGCCGGGTTGCTTGGCTGTATCATCAGGCAGAGAGCATCCATAATGGCATAGGAAGTTCAGATGATCCTTGGATTGCTACTGCTTCTCAGATAACCTTCTGGGAAGGTGGATTCACCTAACCCATACTCTAAGAGCCTGAGAAGACTAAGGCAACCCCTGTACCTTGCATGCTAGAATTCAGCATAGCTTGACGAGGTCTTACAAACAGTTTTTTTAGAACTGAAAAGCTACTTTTTAATCAAAGCTTTTTTCCTATGTTCTAACCATACATAATATGACAAAGTACTCTCAGGGAGCTATGTTTTTGCCATTCCTTCATGAAGATAAAAAAAATACTTCATAGCACATCTAGTTTGACCAGTTTGGACAAAATCATTTATAATCAAAATTCTATTTATTTCAGTTGCCGTATGAGGAGCACCTTCTTGAAAGGTTCACTCAAAGAAACTACATTATGCAAAGATGATTATAATAATAAAACCACTCAGAATTTATTGCCTCTTGCCTTCCCCTCACCCCCTATCCCAGAAACTCTTGGAGTTGGCACTTGTTAGTTGACTTTAGGGAAATATGACTTTATATTATTGCTTCTGTAAAAGAAAATGAAATTTCAGCAAGTTTCATTTACTTCACTAATAAATATAATAGCTGTTGTTAGCTTACAAAATAAAAGCAATTTTTCTTCATTCCCTCTCAACCTCATGGGTTCAGAGAGCCTTCTATAGGAATGACAAAATGTTGGGCTGGATAAGCAATGGACAACTAGATCCACTGCACCATTGAGGTGCAGCAGGTGCTGACATTGAACATTTTTACAGCAGCTTGAAAAGCTGTATGGCTGTTGGAGCTGCAGAGCATGTGTGCAAACAGAAGGTGTACACTGGGGTAGATGCACTGGGTAGGAAGCAAGGGCCAAACTGCCATCACAGCGACCATCACAAATCTGGCTTTCTGAAGCTTAGGTTGTCTGCTTGTGTTGTGAAGTCCTTTCTGAGCTTCCTGATGATGCCAGCAGTGCAAAACAATGTGGGACTAAAGGGAATAAGAAACTTGAGAAAGAACACAGTGTCAGATCTGTTTGAAGGTCTTGCTTTCAAACTCAATGCTTTGTGATGATCAAGCTTTTTGTTTGGAGGGTTAAGCACAATCTCAATCATTGATCCCACAGCCAGAAGCTAAGCCACACCAGCAGTGATACCAGCAGGTCTGGTTGTCATTGTACTGGTTTTCCTGATGGAGCTATGTCACTGTGAAATAGCTGTCAAGAGCCTCTGCTGTATAGGGAGACAACCTGAGAAAGAGAGAGAATGGTGATTATGTTCTTTTTGCCTCAGAGAAAGTCTTCTGGTAGAAATATCAGGCAATTGCTCATCAAGCTGTCTGTGGTGACCAGGTGGAATAAGTACACAATCTGTGTTTTCCAAGTTTTCTAATCAAAGCAGAACATCTGCAGAGAAATTATTTTGCTCATTAATCCCTGTCCAAAAGCCACAACTAGCAAGATGTCTGTTGTTACGTTCACCAGTTCACTGGTAGCAGAACCACTAGGCTGCACCACTTTTTTGGAGTTCTCAGGAAGGACTGAAGTGTGAAAAGGAAAGTGCCTTGAGTCTGCTCTGTGTCATTCTATGAACTTCTCTTTCCCTGTCCCAATGCTGGAAATCTCTTGACACATTTCTGAAGAAAGCAGAATTAAAGACCAAGCTCATACAATAAGAAATACATTTATAGGATACTGTTTGGATCTATTTGTATATCCAGCTCCATTTAGCTAATATAGAAAGCCACTGAAAAAATGTTGAATTGAATGAAAAGCTGACCAAAATCTTAACTGGAAGTTCTAATTTGTTACTGGAGGCAGTATATATTGAAGATAGCAAAAGACAGTACATAACTTGGTGCCATTAAGCTTTGAAGAGGTAAAATATGAAGAGCTAGTAGGGCTGTGATTTATCTTATTATGGTAAAAGTAGTCACTTTAATATTGCCAAGCATTTAAAGAAATAATATAGTGATGTGCAATAAAATCATAACCTCATTGAACTACAGGTTGTCATTTTATTCTCACAAGGAACACAGACTGGGCTCTTAACATGCTAGCTGCATGGTTAAAGCATCTGGCCAGAAGTAGCAAGTTTGGGATCTTCTTGAGTCTGTGCCAGATGGGATTCAAATTCACAGATCAGCCTTCTTCAAAAAACTGCCTTAGCTGAGGGTGTGGCATTTTCAGTCTCAGCCATTCTCTTTTTGCTTGTCAGGTCACAGGAAAGAAACAAATCATTGTGTGAAGAAAGAAAATATGAAATGAACCTAATTTTGTAGCCTTATAAGGGAGTTTCTTTCCTGGAAGAAGTGAACCTGGACTTCGGTCCCTATACAGAACTCCTGATGTTCTTTCCACTGGGAAGTCTTCTAATAGAATGTACAACCAGCCATTCAGGGCTAAAAGGAAAATCTTCCTCTCTTTTGTATTAAGGTGTGACTCAGAGATACCTTAAATACATGACTTTTACCTGCTAATGAACTTAAGGAGTCCTAGGGGGAATGTTCTTTTTACATGCTCAGGAGTACTTTGTAAATTCTCATTAATTCAAGATTCCTATAGCATATGATAACTTCTGTTACAACTGATAGTTGCACCAAGCCAGTTTTACAATTTAAATAAAATAACAAAAGCAGAATTTGATTATCTCATCCTGAACAAGCAAACCATTGGGAAACCTGGAAACAACACTGGTTTTGTGCAACAGCAGTTTAGCAAGGGATTTCTAGTTAAATGAAAAATGTTTGTCTTAAGCTTGTCTCATTTTTCTTCTCTGGCAACTATTTTTAGGCTTTTCTATTTCTCCAGGGATGCCTTCCCACCTAGTAGCAACAATGCCACCCTCTCCATGCTTTCCTGCTACTTTCATTCCTGTCCAGTTACCACCAGGAAATTCTTCCCAAGCTGAGAGCCCGGAATTGTTGCAGACCAATCTCTTGACAATGCACTCTGCTTGGCAAAGCAGATCCCCAGTGTTCATGCCAAATGAGAGCAGTTCAGAAATCTCAGGAGAACACATGCAGCTTTCAGATTCAGGTGGGTAAAACATACTGGAAATCTGAACCTAACGTTACTATGCAAGTCTTGTGAATTTTGTCTTTACTACTGATTATTACTGATTTTATTGAAGGTTGAAAAAGGTGCTTAGTTTTTATGATCGCTTGTTATAAAAACTTTTAAACCATTTTAGACTTGACTTTTTATTGTTATTATTTTGTCATCCTGTCTCTCAGGCTGAGTGAAATTGGATCATGTAGATATAAATGGACAGGAAGTCATTAAATGGGAAAAGCTAAGTTATATGAAGTAAAGAGTATGTTATGTTCAGGGAGAGGCACATAAGAAGTAGAATGTGGATGTAGCTTTCAAAGGCATGAGAATGTGATTCCTTAGCTAAGAAGACCAGCTCTTTGTTAACAATCTTGGTGTTTCTCACACTGATATGGAATCACACTGTTGAGAGTTAAAACAATGTAATCTACTTGGCATCTTTGCTTTGTTACACCTTGCCAGCTTTGTCTTCCATGGGAAGATACCAAAGGGCAAGAAAGAATAATAGAGCAATTTGCAAGAAATTAAAAACTGTTTTTGAAATGGGAGAAAGAGGAACAAAAAGAAGTCAGAATAAAATAGTTTAAAAGAGAAGAGAATGTAAATTAGACATGCATCATGGATTACTTTGAACTCCTATAACAACACCTGACTGTGATGCTGTGAGACAATCCTATAGTACAATTGAAATTTTAATTTCTTATTCTCCAAGCTAGCTCAGAACAAGTATTATCACTGAAAGAGTCTTGTGTCCTTCTTGTGCCTGAAACTATTATTTTATTGCTTAAAAGGTTAAACTGAATGTGGATCAACTGTCCAGTTAAATTTATCAGAGAACTTCAGAAATACTTCCACCAGTAAAAATAAGATGGGTGGAGGAGTGTTCCGTGTGTGAAGGAATCACAGAACCACAGAATAGGTAGGGTTAGAAGTAACCTCTGGAGATCATCTAGTTCAACCTCCCTGCCAAGGCTGATTCACCTAGAGCAGGTTACACAGAAATATGTCCAAATGGATTTTGAATGTCTCCAGAGAGGGAGACTCTGTGACCTGACTGGGCAGTCTGTTCCAGTGTTCTGCCATCCTCAATGCAAAGAGGTGTTGAGATGGAACTTCTTGTATTTATGTCCACTACTCCCTGTCGTGTCTCTGGGCACCACTGAAAAGAGTCTGGCACCATGCTCTCAATACCCACCTTTGAGATATTTGTATATATTTGTGAGACCCCCTCTCAGTCTTCTCTTCTCTAAACTAAACAGGGCCAGCTCCCATGATCTCTGATCATAAGTGAAATGGTCCAGACACCTAACCATCTTTGTGGCCTTCTACTGGACCCTCTCCAGCAGCTCCTTCTCTTTCTTAAACTTTGGAGACCAGAATTGAATAGAATACTCCAGGTGTGGCCTCACTAGAGCTGAGTAGAGTGGGAGGATCACCTCCTTCTAACCTACTGACCACACTTTCCGATGCACCCCAGGATACCATTGGCCCTCCTGTCCCCAGGGAGGAGCACACTGCCAGCTCGTGGTCAGCTTGTCATCCACCAATACTTCGAGGTCGCTCTCTTCAGAGCTGCTCTCTAGATGGTCAACCCTCAACCTGAAGTGCTGCTTGGGGTTATTCTTCCCCAGGTGCGGTACTCTACACTTGCCTTTGTTGATCCTCATTAGGTTTCTCTCTGTCCAACTCTCCAACTTACCAAGGTCCCACTGAATTGCAGCACAGCCTTCACATGACTCAGTCACTCCCTCCCACTGTGGCATCATCAGTAGACTTG
This sequence comes from Formicarius rufipectus, assembly GCA_013399695.1. Classification (NCBI taxonomy): domain Eukaryota; kingdom Metazoa; phylum Chordata; class Aves; order Passeriformes; family Formicariidae; genus Formicarius; species Formicarius rufipectus. Next base: position 678,082 of record VXAU01001879.1, on the reverse strand, counting down.
CTTAGAGTGCATTCTATCCCTTCCTCCAGGTTGTTGATAAACAAGTTGAATAAGACTGGACAGCAGGAACACATTAGGACAGGGGAAGGTATGACTGCTTTTTTTGAAAGCAGTGCCAACTTCCATCTGCCTAGCATGTAAAACCAAGGCTTGAAGGGGCAGAGGCCATAGGACATCAGGATAACTTCCTACTGGAAGCTGGTCAGTGTAGTTGTCTTTGAAATATGCTTCAGTTGAATGTGTGCTTAAGGACTGGGCTGAGCTGACACTTTCCTGCTCTTGCATGAGTCTGGGTTTTATTGCTGGAAACATAAACATAAGCATTTCAACAGTTTGTATAACACTTCATATTCTTATTTAAAGGCATAAGCACTGAGCCATTGTGTCAGTCTACAGAGAGCCCCACAAAAAGCCTCTCCAGAGAAGATGCTCAAGAAGGGAGCAGAGAAGAAAAGAAAGGTAAATTGCACAGCTACTTGAACATACTGTTCTTGCCTTGCACTGGGAAGCATGAGTTGAAAATTACAGAGCTTGGGCTCCTCTCCTTACTAAAGCATTCTGGAGACAGCATAGCCCCACACGTGAGACTATATAGGTCCTGCCTACAGCAACAGTGTGTAGTATGAATGAGCAATTAAAGGCTTTTTGCTCCAGTTGTCAGCCCTAACTTGACCTAAAAGAGAAACTCACCACTAGCTGTTACTTGGAAAAAAAAATTAATTGAAGTGGAAGCTGCCTTCTTGTGGTGAACATAGACAATAAGCTTCAACAGGAAGATCAATAAAATTGCACTTCCATGAAATAGAATAGAAAACGCCTGGTTAGAAAGTCTTGTGTGTACAAACACTGCTTGTTAAACTGTTTAATGAACTGGCTTGCAGGTCACATAATTATAGCTACATAAGCAGTTCAGTACTGTCTAGCAGTGTCTTCACTGCCACATTCTGCAAAGAACACATTAAGCGAACATCACAAATCTCTAGAGGCAAGGAACAAAAATCATACAGTTTGTCCTTTTCGTGTTTCCAGCACTAGGCCTGAGGATCAGAAGCCTCTTTTTTCATGCGTTGCATTTTCTACCTACTTCATTCAATTGTGCTCTGCAAAATGTATTCAAAAATCAAAACCTTGTGCATGTTGTTGAAAATACAAACATTTCTAATTACTTTACAGTATTTATTTTTCATTTATTCATTCTATAAAGACTTTGATCTTTATAAAGCAAGCACCAATGTAAGCACCACTTACATTGAACTTTTCCCCCCTGTTTAGATAGCAGTCAATTAAAAGAAAGTTTCTCTGAAACTTTGTCTGCTTCCAAAGAAGAACGACGAGAGGAGATTTCTCCATCTGTCTTTGATGTAGAGGGGAAGATGAAGACTGGAAATGTAGAAGACAGGTGAGAAATTATCTTAATCAGTCAGTCAAGCTGCAAAACCATGTTATCCTTGGTTGTATACATGCTGTATGTGTTATATTTGCAATGTAATGGTTCTTTCCTCCACTTGAGAGTGGCAAGTATGCATGAGCAGAAACTGGACAGGTCTGCAGCCTGTCAACTGATCTGCTTCTATGTAATAGAATGTTGTCTAGCCAATTTAAATGAACTGGTTTTGTAAGTATGACCTTCAAAAGATAGAAGTAAAGCAAAAGTTGTCAGGGAGAGGTACTATCCTTTGATATGCCATCACGTTTTCTCCAGTGGCCATCAGTTTGTGATGGTAGTTCATTCATTCTTGTCCTTCCTCTGCCTCTTCAGTACTGAGACCATTTTTTATATGCCTGTATAGTGAACAGGTCAGTGAAGTAAACCATGTAAAAATTATTTGTAGAGAGGAGAACTGTAATATTTAACTTGGATCAGTTTTCTGATATGGAACATCACTGCATTGCAAAAGGAACCACACCAAGATCCTGAGGGCATGCTCACAATGAGGCAAGAATGGATAGGATGACATTGATGATGGAAGAAATGCTGTTAGACTTCTTACCTTTCCTCAACTGATGCAGATTAAAGCAGCAGGTCTTTGGCACACTGAACTTTACACCAAGTATAAAAGAAATCCAGCAAACATCTAGAAAAGCACAGACAAAGAGTAATTTTCATGAGTGTGTTTTAGTGTGTTAACCATGTGGGAATTGGACAGAGAAGGAAGACAGGGATCTCCAGAGCAGATTTGGCAGGACCATAAACATATCTGGGCAAACGGGCCAGTCCACATATGCTTCTTTGGATCAGCAGTGAGCTTCTGAGGTCCATCTCCCAGTCACCCCTAATTGTTGTGCTTTGGTTCACGTCATGTTCTTGAAATGAACTGGATGAAACTAAAGCACAGAATGTACTCCAGGTCTGCATGACATTTTTCTATGGTATCAGGCTGTAGCTGGTTTGAAGTAAGGTTTCCTGAAATGAGTATTGTCTAATACTGAGTCCTCTTCAGCAAGAATTTTGGTCTATGGTGCATGATAACAGACAGTGAGACACTGCCAAAAGAAAAGATTCCCCTTGGTATGGTGGTGTTAGGCAGAGGTGAGCTACAGAAAGAACAGCAATGTGCTGTGTAACCAGCAACTTTATTAAATTCAGAATTTTTAAATATTCAGTAGAAATAATTAAGGCTCAAACACGTTTCAAATGATGTAAGAGATGCTCATATGATTTGCATTGCACTTCATTTTGAGTCAGCCTTCAATTTGGCCCTCCACAACATTACAGACACTATTTTTTGGACTCTGTCACTTTTCACCATCCAGTTCAAACCACATTATCTGGAAGATAGTGAGTTTGTTGTGTCATCAGCTCTAGTCGAGAAAATTACTGAAATATTTTTCCTTTTTACTGTATTCTATCCTTAAGGAGAGACTGATACCAGACGAAAAAATGTTGCTTGCTAAAAATATAATTAAAGTTTAGTCTAAATAGGATGTTTTAAAGTGAAATGTAGATTCACACAATAGTGAGATTTTAATAACATGCTTTACATTTTAAAAGAAGTTATAGAGAACATTTCCAGTTCTAAACTCTACACCAGCTCCAGAAGAATTATCAAAAGAAAACTAATAAAAGAACCTTACAAATAAGTACCTTCTTGTTCCTTGCCTAGGCCAATCACACCAGCAATATGCTTAAGACAGAAGACTTCAGATAAATTTGTTGAGGAACAACCTAAAGCAGACAATCATCTCACAGAAAAACAGCACAAGGAGCAACAGGTATTGTTACCATTGCTACATTCACTTAGATTTCAACAAATTCTTATGGACTTAAGTATTGTGTGGGCTCTATTTTGGCTCATTGCATGGTAACACATTTTTCCACTGTTCTTTCATGTCATACTCGAAGATTCTTCCCCAAAGGAAAGAAGTGACTCAGTCACAATCCTATTGCCCTACAGTTTCCTATTGGATTCCTCTCTTTCCACATATTGTCTGAGTCATAGTTTGTGCCCGAGTCTCAAGACACTCCGCTAAATTAGACATCAAAGTTGATTCTGTTAGTTTGCTCCATAATAAATGGTCTTTCATGTACCAATAATGTAAGAGTGAGGACATTTCCAAATATAGTTTTTGTAAAAGGGCCAAGTACAGTAGTACTGTTCCACAGTTTGCCATGTGTGCGGTTTGAGATGAGCTTATTCCTAACACCTCTAGGTGTCAGACGCAGCATTTTGTTAGCCTTGGTGACTAGAAAGATGCATCACTCAGAAATTTTCTCTGTGTATCCCTGGCAAAACAACATCTCAGCCTGATGCATTTATACATTTCTGAGTTTCATTGTTAAAACTACTTGAACTTCCTCTGAAAACAAAGAAGGACACAACTTATCTTCTATCATGTAGACACTTAGCACTATCTTAACCCTTTGACTCTGCTAGTGAATGAATAGAGGTGTCACAAAGCAACTGCTTCTAAAAATTTTCATACCTTCGCTATAGTCTCAGGGCTGTTTCTTATGTACTCAGTTATTCATAGCCAGAATCTTTAAGACTTCTGGTGTCTCAGCTTTTTCAATTATGACTATCTTCATTTCCAGACAATGATTCTTGAGCTGTGATTCTTGAGATTTCATTTCTTCTTTTTCAGAGCAAAGCAAAAATAATACCTCGAAAACTTTTTCTGAAACGAAGAGAAGGTATGGAAAAGCTCAAAAAAATGAAACAGAAGTCTGTAAAAGAAGACAACAAGGATTCCAGAAGAGTTGGTTTGAATTGCAGGGGCCATTTCTCTCAGTCTGGCCAAGTGAACACAGGCATACTGCAGCAAGGGGAATGCTCTCAGTTAAATCTGCAGGTCAGTAGCTCCATGCAGATGGATACACATGGAAAAAAAACAGACTGTGGTTTTGCTGAGTGGGATATAAAGGTTGACTCTGAAGCAAATGTAGTTGAGCAAAGCGCAGAAGGAAAAGAAGTGATTGGGAGAGGTGAAGACTCAAAGGAAAATCCTGTTGACCCATCACAGAGAAGATGTTCTGGAATTCTGCAATGTCCTGAAGCAGTGGCAGACATGAATTCACAAGTAGGTGAGGAAATGGAAACTCAATGGGATTCTCTAGGACAAAGAGGCAGAACTGATGAAAGACCTTTGGAGGGTACCCTGACAAGGGACCTAGGTAGGGTGGATCAGCCTCTGAAGGGTCATCTCATAACTGGAGCAAAAGCCTCCTTGGAAGTTCTGCAAAGGCATTATCCACTTCAGGATTTAGAAACAGATGGCATCAAGCAGGCAGAGTGCAGTGCAGGTCCTGCACTCACTTTGGATCAGAAGCGGGTTCAGATACGCCCACAGGAACTTGTTGTGGGGAGTCAGAACTCAGAAAACAAAATACAAACTCATACTGCGTTTAAGACAGTCAATAATAAGATAATAAAAATTACATATAGCCCACCTGAGGCTGTGGAGAAGGGAGTCTCATCCTCAGCTTTGCTGCAAGAGAGGCAAAGGAAAGGAACATTTGCCTCAACATGGCAAGTTGCATCTTTGTCCTGTGAACCAAGCTGCTTATCTCGCAACAGTGATGATGACCCCAAATCTCATTATGTTCAACATCCCTCCCAGCATGTGCCTCAGGGAGTAGAACAGACTGACAGACATTTGTATGTCTCTGATGGTGACTATGCCAGTGATGAGCCCAGTGGAACAGAAAAAACATCAGCTGAAATGTACAGCAGATCATCACCAAGAAAACAAGATATTCAAGCAATATCAGGACAGCCAGTTCTCTCCTGCAGCACAAGCAGCAGTGATTCTAGTACTGGGGTTCTCAGTCTGAATGGGAGCAAGGTTCACTCTTCTCTTCAGCAGTCCTTATTTCACTTCTCAAGATTGAAAACTAGAGAACATGAGCCCGAGTCAAAGAATGAGAACAGGGCCACCAATGTTAAAAGCCTACATCTGCCATCCTCAAGAGCGGCTCATGATATTCCTACTTCCAAGATTAAAGATATCCCTGAAGTGGAGGAACTACAGAAAAAACTGTTTATGAGCACATTAGGTAAAAGCTACTCAAGTTTGGATTTATTTTTTTTTATAGGGGAAGAAAATTCCTCTTGGATTTATGACTCCCTATGCCTGTGCTCTCTAGATGTATGCCTACCTTTGTCAGGTTTTCTCGGGCTGAAATTGGGGGGGGAAAAAAACAACAACAACAAAAAAAAAGGTGAGATATACATTTGCAAGCTCCTTGTTTAGCTTGGCTCTCTCATCACTAGTCATTTTTCCAAAGTCTGTTGTTTAAGGTGCACTTCAAGATGCAGACTTTTGATCCCATGAGATGGGTGAAAGGTTTAGTGAAGTCTCTGAAGTCTTTGCTAGAAGTCCCTGTAGCGCTTAGGTATGATTGACCCCTTGACAACGAGATGTTCACATTTTTTTATTTACCCTCCTCAGAGATAACATACATGACTTTTAAAAAGGTGGGCAAAATAATTTCTTAAATTTGCAAGTTTTGCTCCTAAGACAGAGTCTCACATCAGTGGCAAATTGTAATTTTCTAAGAACATCTTTACTCAGTTTGTCCTGAATGTGATCCTAGTTCCTTGGTCAATCATTATTTCTCACTTTTTGGCCCAGTGATCTTACTTCTGGCAGTGAAATGGCATCCTGCTTAAGCACTCCTTTTCATTAAAGTTTCTTGATTTTTGTCTTCATTTACACTGAAGAGCTTCCCCCACCCTGACTCCTCATCCCAAACCCATTGGCTGTCTCTTCATGTAGGATCAGTCAAAATCAATAGTCCTGCAGTAATCACCAGGTCAGAAATATTCACCTCTCAAGGCTCTCAATTGCTCTGTCAAAATTTACTAAGCACACTCTATTTTGTGTCAGACTGCTGTTAAAAAAGGTTCCTGAGGCCTCTTTGGAAATTACATTCAAACCAAGGTTGAACTGTTATGTGGTATTCAACTTCCTGAAAATGAGTTTAGCTACTGACATTAATATATCCCCAAATCTGTTTTACTTACTTATTTGTAGGGTTTGAATTGCACTACTAAGAGCTATGCTGGGAAGGGAACACTTGTGTAATTAGGCAAAGATACATTAATTCTCTTTGATAGATTAAACAATAAAACTTACTGCACTTACACAATCTGTAGTTTTAAATATAGAGAGAGTTCATAAATATTCACAAAGTTCTGTGTACTAACATAGATGTCTCTCCAGAAGTAGCCGAGAACATCCTAGAGACTGGTAGTAAGAGGGGAACTTCTCCACTGAAAGAAGTGAATGAAGAGCATGAGAAAGCAATGCATTTTCACAGGTAAATCTGTGTACATCTGAAATTGATTTGTGGGTGCAGTGAGGCAAATGTGCATTTTAGAATCTTTAAAATCAGGCTGCTAAATTATTCTTAAAGTTGGCTTCTTTTTGAGGTCATCTGTGTTGTTTCAGAACTGAAACTCTTTTTTAGCTGCCTAGACTGGAAGTAATGCACCTAAATGAATGGGATCAACTCTGAAATCCCAGTTGCAGTTTGGATCTTAGAGATGAGTAATGCCAAATTCTTCACATAAATTACTGAATATCTTCAGATTACAGTGAAGTCAGTAAGAATTCAAGATGATTTTTTCATAGGATCAGGCCTTGGATAGAGTAAAGAGCAAACTTCTCATATCACATGCACATTGGGGTAGCACGTATTTCTGAGGTTAACAGAAAGTACAGAGTTTACATGAATGTCAACACTTATTTCAGAAGTACCTAATCTTCAGACTAGATTGAGGATGCATTTAGAACCAAACAAATGAAGAATTTGAAAATTCAAGACAGTTGCTCTGTGAATTTTAATTATTAAGTGCTGAAAAGGTTTTAGTTTGGTTTGGTATTTGTTTACTTCTTTGTAGAAGAAAAAGAAGTTGTTGCCACAAAATTCCTACAATAAATAATTTTTGAACTGTCGAGTTTGGAACGGAAGTGTCTTCACAACTATAGCTAATTACATGTTGTGCAAATACCTCTAATAAAAACTGAGGTTGCATCAAATCAAATCAAATATGTATTTTTCATGGGATGAAATCTATGAGAAATTATTAGGTACCATCTACTGTAAACACAGAAGAGATTTTTTCCTCTTTGCTTTTCAAGCCTAGTTCTTCATTTGTGTGAAATTAACATAATTTATGGATTTGGACTTTTTAATATATAATGAAAATTAAGAAATTCTTTTTCACATTTGCTTGTCCATTCCTCTTGATTTCAAAGACCATAAGATTAGTGCAAAAGCATATAGAATTACATTTGTTTATTTCTATAATTTCCTCCTGTAGCTGCCTTTCAGCAAAATACTTTCAATGTCTTAAAAATAAATGGTTCCATTAAAGATCCTTCTTGTGTGTGGACTTGCAAGCGTATTGAAAGATGATCTCTGGCTGACTGTGATAGTTGTTCCAGATGTGAATATTTGTAGGATTTGGCAGTTCACAAAACTACTAATGAAACTAGGTGCTGGTTTTACTTCTCCAGTGTAAATTTTGACTATGGAGTGATGTACTGGTGCAGAATAACTGCAGTGGCAGACTCTGCCAGCACTGCATTGTCTGCCAGCTGACAGTGCTGCCTTATGGCTGAAATTACTTTGACTTTTTTCATAATAATGCAGATTTTAAAAAGAGTTTTCCATGGATTTATTTATGTCATTAGCCATAACAGCATCTAGCATTTCCATACAGATGTTTATCCAAAAATGCCCGCCTAGTACAACGTGTACAACTCTTCACTTGCTTTTTTTAATTTTTTTTTAATTTATTAGCCAAAAGTAATTGCAAAAGGCAGCTTATCCTCCCTGGCTATGTCGACCCTTCAATGATTTATGCAATATGAGAATCTGCTTTGTATTTTTAAATCAGTAAACCTGTTAGGAACACAAGATGACTGACACATTGATAGCGGTTCCCTTGTGCCCCATTAACAACTTGTGCTCACTGGAAGCAATAGAAATCTTTTTGAGAGCAGCATGACATGCCTGAACCTGCCCAATCTATCAGTTTTTTGTTTCCAAGTTCTTTGTTTTTAGACCTTTTCAGGCAGAAATAATATAAGCAAGAGTATTCAAATAGTTGAGATGTAGCTTGCTGTGTATATCTGGTACCTAACAGAGCCTGGACAGCACTCAAGGCACCAGCCTGAGTTCACCCCTGCTACACAGAGATAGTTGCTTATGGCACTTGGCATCAGCCAGAGGATTCAATGATGGCTATTTCCTTGTTTGTTCAGTAAGGATAGTTTACTTGCCACGTTTAATGCATCATTTCCTTGTAGTATGGCATCAGGATGTTTTCTAGACCAACAGCATCAGCCAATATAGTGGTGGTTGGTTTATTTTTTCCCATCTGCTTTTTGCTGAAAAACTTTTTCTGGGAAAAAAAGGCTTTTATTTCATGTACGTTTTTGCCTTACAGACAACTTGCCGAGATGTGCCTCATACAGAGGTGTGCCTGCAATGAAAACAAGAAATCAAGTTTGCACAAAGTGCTTAGCTTTTTTTAATGTATTGTCTATCTGTGTTCTGCACCTATCTCCTATTTGTTATTTACATCTGGGAAATGAACTGTTTGTCAGAAGCTCCAAAGAAGTATTATGAGTGCTTCTGGTGTTGGTTATTACAATACCTCAGGTCAGGATCTATTTTCTCTCTTTGACTTACAACAGTACTGTTTAGTCTTCACCGGAAGATGTTACTCATAGACCTTTTATCTTGCTTTTGATCCAGTACATTGTATTTCAGAGTTACTGGTCTAGATCAAGAGCAGTGGTATGCTGAACATAATCATACAGGGGCTCTATTTGCTAATTTAATTGAAATAATCTGAGTGGAATTAATACTTCCACTGACTACCACTGAGGTTTTCTCTAGCATGCCTTTAACCAGAATATTAGTCAAGATTATTTAGAAGACAAACCAAAAAAAAAAAAAAAAA
>VXAU01001879.1:612610-668645 GCA_013399695.1 Formicarius rufipectus | reverse complement strand
AAAAAAAAAAAAAATTAGCTCACGAATTTTAAATAGCAGCAGGATATGTGGAGTTTGTTTGTTGTTTTTGTTTTGTTTTGTTTGTGTTTTTTTGGGGTTTTGTTTGTTTGTTTGTTTCTCGTAATATCTTTGAGAAGTTTTATATTTTTCTTCTGAGGTGCTAAACTCCATTACTGAGGGGAAAACATGAGGTCATGGCTGCCTCCTGTAGCTTGCATTGCTTTTCAAGTAATAGTGGTGGACAGATTGTGACTGTAGGTCATGAAGTGAACTGGAAGTTCAGTTTTTTATGCTAACAGAAGATAAAAAATAATTTACAGAATCACAGGATAGCAAGAATTGGAAGGGCCTTAGAAGGATCATCAAATCCAACCCTTAGCCCTGCACATGACCATCTCCAAGAGTCACACCATGTGCCTGAGAGTATCATCCAAATATTTCTTGAATCTGTCAGGCTCAGTGCTGCAACCACTTCACTGGGGAGCCTGTTCCAGTGCCAAATAATCCTCTGGGTGAAGAACCTTTTTCTAATATCCAACCAAAACTTCCCCTGACACAACTTCAGGTCATTCCCTTGGATCCAGTCACTGATCACCACAGAGAAGAGATCAGTGCCTGCCCCTTCCATTTCTCTCATGAGGAAGTTGTAAATGCAATGAGGTGTCCCTTCAGTCTCCTTCACTCCAGGCTGAACAGACCAAGTGACCTCATACTAAAAATGAACTAAGCAGTTAGATCAGAGTCATATGAATAAACTCTGAGGACATGTAGAGATGTGTACTCTCTCCTCTTGTTGAGCTTTTAAGTGCACTTCCGGATCATTCATACCTTGAGACAGTGAGTACAAAGGCAAAATCTCTTCTGGGTGCTGAACTCCCATATTTAACTCTTGGAGTTTATTTACCTATGGAAAGTGAAGTACCTTATTCCCTTTAATTCAGGTCCATGACTAGTCTGATTTGTAGTAATGACTGGGCTGCTGGAAGTACAGGTCAGTCCTCAGCCTTGCATGATGCAGTGCTTTACAGATGCAATGACAGTGAGTAAGCTGTGCCTTCTCCAGGTCTGCTATAATTTATCTGTCTGTCTGAATAGAAAATGTATTTAAAAGCCTTAAGTTCATGGTCATTATGTTGTCAAAAATTTCAATTAGAATTTTTTCCAGCTGCTAAATGGAATAAATTTTACAGCTGAATGCATGCATGAGTGTTCACCGTGAGGAAATACGTCAGTTTTGACAAGTGCCGATAACTGGCTGCCACTCCCAGCAGTATCAACGTATAAGGGATCTTAAGTATTTAAGATCTCCAAAGATCATGCCCAAAGAAGGTACATCTAAAGACAGCCCTTTGTTACAGTCTTGTATGCCAACTTCATACTCTTTGTTTTCCTTCCAAGCAGAACACGACTAGACCAGCTCAAGTCTGTCAGTAGCCAGAAGCTGACTCACCCTTTGGAATGCCGTAAAGATCAAACTCACTCACTGCAGAAAGAAAAAATTGCCCACAGCAATTTCAGAGGAACAACTAGAGTCACTGGAGAAGATGTGAAATCAGAAGAAATACAAGTAAGCTGTTTTCTGTAGAATAAATATGCAATTCTCAAAAATTAATATCCTTCCATGCAGGCATCTTATGGTTGTACCTGAATCTCTTCATTTGCCACACATAGCAAATTATTCATGCCAGTTCTTGAGAACAATTGTGTGTACAGTGAAGGTTATTGATGTTAATAAGACATTAATTTAGTTTGTTTTAAATGTATGTCCCTTTTTCTTTATATAAGAAAAAAATTAGGTTGTGGCTTCCATTTCTCAAGGAAGGCTGGGATGTTCCCATGTTCCTTATACTTCCTTGTATTGATTTGCCCAGCTGAGATGACTTTTGAAAAACTTCCAACTCCAGCCACAGTGGGCTCTACATCTTGTTGATGTTAGGACCCATTGTGTCAAGTACAACAGAGTTAATGGCCACTCTTTATTCTCATCCCTGAGGTGAGTGATCCTTCATTTTTGCTTTAAACTGTCCTGATCTTCAGCTTTGAGGTATTTTTATAGTATCTCGCTGGGTGTCTAACAATGTAACTTGCCTATATAACATCCCTGAATCATTTATTATGGTTTCTTCTAAGTTCCTTTAGGGGATTCTATCTGCTTGAATCCTCTGTTTCAGCCTTCCTGGTGATAAAGTCATCTCCAATTATCTGTGGCCATTATCCTATTAAAACCAGCTAGACATAATATGACTTAAGGGGCAATTTTCAAGAAGATAAAGATAGAAAAAAAATGGTGAACCATGTGAAATGAATAAAGGAGATGGGGAAGCTGAAAGCTATATTTTTATAGGATAGAACAGTAGGCAATGGTAATACTCAGAAATGTCTGGAACAATGTTTTGCTGTAAAAGGATATCTAAACCAGACTGATATGTTTGACAACAAACTGACAATTTCAATTATTTTCTTCATCAGAAATGTCTCAGAAAACTCTCAGGCACATGATGACCCTTGGGGATGGTCCTATGCAGGGCTAAGGGTTGGACTTGATGACCTTTGTGGGTCTCTTTCAACTCTTGATATTCTGTGATTCTTTGAACAATTAAAACTGACAAGATAGTACTTTGTTCACACTTTCTGTATCTTCCTTGTTTTTCATTTCTATGCTTTTGTAATACATATTTTTGTGCCATACACATAGCGAATGTTTTCTCTGCTTAAATTCCATATTTCGCTAGAGGTAACATTTACAACAGGAAATGTTTCAGTGGGGTTATTTTAGTATTTTAATTAAAAGCATTTTGAATGTTCTCTCTGCGAAATATTTTAAAATATAAAGTTTTCTCCACCTGGGATTTAAAAAATTTGTTAGAATTTTTGCCAGGGAATAATTTTCTTCATGCACAGACTTCTCTCTGCTCACTTTGTAACAACTGGTTTCTTTTAAATACAGGAGTTGGCAGGGTAGTAGGATTTTATTATTTTGGAGGCTTTTGTTTGCTTATTAGTTTCTAGTTTCTCTGAAATAGTTTCAAATGTGCCTTTTTTTTTTTTTTAATTGCAGACCTTTAAACTGTAGACCTTTAAGCAGAACAAAAGACTCCATCTTTCCCTCTGGATTTGTAAGGTGGGCATGCCTAGTTCAGAGCAGGAAATGACATGGCACACCTCTTGTGTGTTTTGTTTTGTTTTGTTTTGTTTTGTTTTGTTTTGTTTTGTTTTGTTTGTTTGTTTGGTTGGTTTTGTTTTTTGTTTGTTTGTTTTTTGTTGTTTTTGGTTTTTTTTGTTTTGGTTTTGGTTTTTAACTGATAGATACTAAAGCAGCAGATTGCTGGACTGCAGGAGGAGTTCAAGAGAAATGAGTCCTGCTGGCGTGCTGCCTACAGCAAGCTGAGAGACCAGGTTGAGTTGGTGACCAGGCAGAACATGGAGCTTCGAGATGAACTCAGAGCTTCAGAACATCAGAGATGGAAAGCAGAAAAAAACCCAAAAGCTGCAAACTTTTTGGACAGAAAATCAGAGACCCCGGTACTAGAAGATATTATCTACTTAAATCTATTTGAAAAAGAAAAAATCAGTAGTTTTATTTTGGAGCTGTCATGTCCTCCATTCCTGCCATGCTTAGCCTGAAAGGGGGAGAGTCATCTCTGTAGTCAGCCGTGCTGAAATATCTCTTTGTGTGGTCCTCCTCTCCCTATCCTTACCTATCCATGAGGTGGGCAGCTTTACCAGGTGATACAGCCAGCCTATCTTAGACACTTATATCAGGTCAAATGTCTTCCTCCACTAACCACAAAGGCAGCTTAGATAACTAATTTACTTTCAGTGACTAAATTAGCCATGGAGAGTCTCGTGAAAATAATTCTACTCTTCATACATATAGTGTCATTCACCTTTTTAATAAAACATCTGTTCAGTCAGGTTCAGGCTTATTTCTTGCAACAGATGTAGTAGGACCTTTTATTAAACCTTATTTTAGTTATTTTATGCTGTACACCTTCTGGGAAGGAAACACTGTCAATGGTCTGCCTTTCAAAGGTACAAGTTGGATTCTTGAACAGTAGTTGTACTGGGATGGAGCAGGAAGGACAATCAGGGTGGCAAATATGGCTGTCTAGTATAAATGTCTTTGCTGATGTCCTAAAATTAAAACAGTGTAATAATTGATTTCCAGGGTGTCTTGCTATTTTTTTATTCAGTATCCCACTTGTTTAGTACACTTGTGGCATTACTTGTTACCTTACTATGTAACTGAATAACTTCTTGAAGGGAGTTAAAGGAAGTTAAATGTACCCACTTCTTACATAGGAGACAGCAAGTCTTGGTGAAATTAAATGGTTCAGACTAGAATTCAAAAGACAGGAATTTGGTTGAAGTGGGTCATTTAATTTCCCTGTGTATTCAAGGGAGAAAAATACATGCTTTGAGGGATCAGTTTCATCCTATGTGTGTCAAGTTTCATCCTAAGTGTGCCAAGGCAATTAGAATAAATAATTATTTTCTAGATGGTACAGTCTGGTGAGATGAATCCTACTTTTCCACATATTGACTGAACCTAGAAAAAAATAAAATCGAACTAATTACTTCTACACATTTTCCTAATTTTCTAATCTCATTTCTAGTAATGTATCTTCAAAAGACGTTAGAACCACCAATTAACCTGTCCTTTGTTTTATGGAGTGAAGATTTTGGTCCCTCTTTTTATTTGATTTTAATGTACTTGTTAATGAGATTTTTCACTTAACACTATTAAGTTTCATTTAAAATGTCATTTGAAGTTATATTTCATTTTATTTTTAATTTTCCCAAACCTACTTGCTCATGTGACCTATCTTTTTGTGGATTTTGATGTTCAGAAAAAAGATTAGTCACAGGTACAGAACGAAAATATATAAAAATTTCTATATAAGCAAGGATAATAAAAAGTTAATTGACCTCTGTTGTAGGTCAGATTTCTGTTTTATTTCTACTACTTTGGTATATTTGCTGATGTAAAACTACTACTCAAGCCACTGAATATTTTTATTGAGTGAGAGTAACATTAGGATGCTGCATATAAATATACTAGGATGGCATCTACAAAGATTTTGTCTGGTATTGGAGAATTCCAGTCCCTAACAGAACAATATCATAATCAAAATATAATAATTTTTCTTACAACAGAAAGCCAGATGGCTTTGAAGGGTGTTTTATTTGACTAGCTGTGACATGAACTTAAAACTATATTTATGACTAATTCTCCACTAGGTTGCAGAAGCCATTCTGAGAGAATCAGCAGCTTCATCAAGACATGAAGGAAGTTTATGGAGAGATACTCAGAAGAGCCACAACATCTCTCACATGGGGATGAAGACATGTTGGCAAAAACACTTCATTAGAGATGTGAATAGTAAAGTATGCATTCCTACTGCCAGTAGCAACTTTTCCACATTTTCAAATATGTACTTAAAAGAATATTCTTTGGAATCAAAATTTCTGCAAAGGGAAGTGTGTCATGGTCAGATTTCCTTGCAGTCAGCTTGTGCTCTCATTCTACGTAATTTTGCTTGTAGTTTTTCTTCTGATTTTGCAGTAGCAGGAGAGCAAACAGGTATTTTTCCATTTCTAGACCTAACTGAATTGCCTACAGTTTTCAAGTTTGCTCTGATTTCATTCTACCCGCTACTTCACAGAGTGGTTATAAAGGGAATCTCCGTACCTTGCCTCAGCAAAACACAAATCTAGTATTTTGTTATTCAAGGCTTTACTTGCCAATATGTACTAGTGGCCTCCTTCCTGATACTGTCAGAGTGGAAATCACTTAGCTGTTTCAAAGTTGTGACAAGTTAACTCAGTATGTCAAATGAGATTCTTTTTTCTGGCTGGTATGTCCATGAGTACTCCTTCATAGCCAGTTTACCATATTTCTTACAAATGTCTAAATATCTCATCATGTTTTTCTTTCTCTTGGCTTTATATTTCTTGTTTCTTATCATAAGCACTATGATTATTATAAATTTCCTCTTGTTCACATTTAGTTGAAATCTGTGCATTATTTAAGTGAACAGTCACTCTGAAATTCCTCCTACCTACTGAAAACTATTCCATTGACTAAAGCAAAACTTAGATTGGCCAACACACCTTGCTCTCTGCTTGTCTAGGGACTGAAATAAAATGTAAAATATGTCAGATGAGAAGGGAGGCAACTATTGCACTGTAGTGAGCATGTCAGCATCTATTTTGCAAGTCGCTAGACAGTAACTTCAGTGAATTCTTTATGGTACCAGGTATGAAGAGAAATAATTATAAGAACAACTTTAAATTGAATAAGCTTAAATAGCAGAATCAGTCATGTGTGAAACAGTAGCTTCAAAGAGGATAGAGGTATTATATGCCTGCCTTCAAGACTGTATTTCTAAGCAGTATATTTTTTTCACAAGTTAGAAAGTAGAGGGATTAGCTGCATGAAATTGTTCTGTCTGTTCCACACCCACGTCTACAGCTGGGATCTCTCCATTCCTCTGTACTGTGGTGGACAGAATTACTAGGCAGACAAGGAACATGCAACATAGCATCTGCAGCTACAGTAGCCAGTAAAGTCAAAAAACTATCTTTGGTAGCTTACCCTGGAAATTTTCAAAGCATGAGGGAGTTTGTTCCATCTTAGCATCTCAAGCACTCTTGCAAAGCAAGTTAAAAACATACAATTATTCTACATAAAGATTCTCTAAGATCCATGGAGTTCATGTTCTTCATGTGGCACATAGCCATGAGCGATAAAAATTGTGGCTTCAAGGTTATTGGTTGGAATCAATGGTCTTAGACTCTTTTCCAACCTAAAGAATTCTATGCTTCTAGGATCTGAAGAAGAGATTCATGTATAAAATACTTCAATTAAAGCTAGCTTGGACTAGAGAGTTTCATCATTAGAAAATGTTAAGGATTATTGTTAAGCATGGGGATCCAGGAGATTGTATTTTAAGTTTCTATGTTCTAGGTGGACACTGAGCAACAATACTGTTACATACCAGATCAGTTCTTATGGGGTCAGAACCACCTTGTGGGGCATGCATGTGTGTGTATGGAGGGGTAAGGGATGGGTCAAACCTTATGGAGATGGAGTGGCATCACATCCCTTATGGTAGTCTCTGGAGCCCACCCAGCAAAGCCCTGTAGCAGCTGCCAGTCAATCAGCCCAGGAAAACCATTGGCACTTTCTGAAGATGGTGAGCCAGCTGGCTCAAAACTAACCAGGCAGAAAAAATAATTCATTTTTGCCTGATTCTACTCACTGAACCAGGTTAATTTTCCTCTGTGGTTGCTGGTGCCTCATAAAGGAGTAACTGGAAACCTGTGACTGGGAACAGAGGAAGAGGAGTAGGATTTAAGTAATCTGGTCTGAAATTAGTTTGAGCTGCTATGTAACTGCACCAATGGCTTTTCAAGTTCTTTTAAATAATTCTCCAGTTTCAGTCTTGAGATCTTTAGCAAAGAAATGATGGATTAGGAGCTCTTCTATCAGTTTGCAATTTATGAGATAATATCTCTTAATCAGAAATAGTCCTAAAGGTCCTTAGTACTATACCTCTTCTCTCAAGTTGAAGTCTCAGGCATATTTTGACAGTTTGCCCACTCACTTGCATTTGGAAATCTGATTATATATGGAGAATTCAGGCATATCCATAGAATTTACCTGCAGAAAATATCTCCAAATGTAAAATATAAAATAATATTATATATATATAATATATAAAATAATATGCTTCTTCTTTAAAATGAATTTTATTAATATATGCCACTCTTGTAACCTTGTCTGAAAGAGCTAATCTGTTACCTATCTCCTGCTAAGAACCATTTTATGCTTGGAGGAAAAGATTTAGCCTTTTAAAGTCCTGCAATTTTCTGCTGTTGCAATAGGATTTCTTTCTTGGCTTCTTGCTTGTTAGCGCATCCATTAAATTGTAATGTCGTTTTTTAATATAAATAAGAGATCACCATCCACAGCAGCAGCAGATCCCCTAAATTTCATTGATCACATGGAGAAAATTTTACATCTGCTGAACAATGACCATTGTTATGGGAGAAGGAGCAGTGCAGTCTTCCCATTTGTGCTTTGCTTGTCCCATGCATTAGCTCATGGACTTGAATAAATTAAGCTGATGGCAAGTATATCCTTTACACAAAGAGCTTACACTCACCTTCTCAGTCAATCACTCTTCAGTGTGTGAGACATTTCAAAATCAGAGTTATCAGGCACCATTTCCAAGCTTTTTTTTATTGTTTTTTTCATTTCTTGCCATCATGTGCATCATGTGCTTCTAGTTATTCACCAACTCCATGCAATAGAGCTTCTTCTGCTATCAGTTCTGAGAGACAGAGCCATATCCCTTGCCATTTCTGGGGTAACTTAGCAATGTGAACTCTGAGACTTTGTCTATGTCTTTATCTCATATTGGTAGGCATTTCTGGGTTCAGTGCCTTCAGTATTTTGTCTAGGCAAGAGTACAGACTCAGTTTTCCTGTCATACCAACACAAAGTTCTCTTTGCAACTACAAACCCATGAGAGTCATCATGTAAATCTCATGTATTTCATGGTGGGCATGCAGGAATATTTTCTATTTCCTCTGTGTTCCGATCTAAAGTATCCATGAAAAATTGGGGAAATTCTTTGGAGTATCTGTTATTTTCCCAGTCTATGTAACTGCTGTATTTTGTTTATGACTGTTTACATCTCATTTCCCTTCTATGGCTCACATCTCTCTTAGGGTCCTACAAGTCTTGTGTAAACCTTAATTGATGGAGATGTATGAGATCAAAATGTAGAAAGGGTAGACATCTGGCAAGTAAAAATGAACTGTCATGCAATGTGTTTTACTAGGCTCAGCTCAGTTAGAGGGCTCAGTTACATCCCAGAGAGGGCTATATTTCCTGCAGTTGGCAGTGTGATTGGGACTGAGTCTGACAGTAGCTGCTGACCTCACACCGTGCACCTTGAATTACCCTTGACTTGCATAATTGTCCAAGTACAAATAAATGTAGGAAGCAAAACAAGACCCCAAGACAATTTGTGTATAAAATGCCTGTATATGTGTGTGTTTTTGTGTGTCTCTGTTGGTATGCCCAAATACACAAATAAACATTTTCCTAAAGTTTTAGTTGTTTAATGATGCACCTGTTGTAGAAGGATTTTTATTATTATTTGAAGGTGTTTATATTGACTTGATACAAATGTATTCAAATTTTTTAGGCAGTAGAGAGATCTGTGCAAAGAGCTGCTCCTTTGAGGTCAGTGGCAAAAGAACAACAAGAAAAGAAACCATCTAACTGCTCCATTGGCAGAAGCATATCTACTGGCAGGAGGACACCACACCAGGGAAGGCTGACACCTTTTGAACCAGAAAAAGTAAGTCAGTAAAAAGGTCTAGCTAAACTGCCTTTATTTTCTTTTTATAGAATCATTCAGAATCTGTATCAGTATCCTGATCACTGCATGACTGCTGTTTGGTCTTTCTCCCTGGAAATGAAGAGGGATTTTTGTCAGAAATTATCTTAGAGACTTCTCACACATTGAGCTATTAAGACACCTGCAGGCCAGGCGGGTGAATGTTTTGAAACCTGCCCCTCTTGCCTCAGAAAGGATTCTGAGGTGATCATATGCACCAAGCGTTGTTGACCCACAAAGACCAGTGGGTCCCAGACAGGACTGGGGCTTGGACCATCACGGGCATCTCGTGGAGTTCAGCAGTGCCCATTCCACAGTTCCAGTCAGGGCAGAGGGCAGGCTGGGGATGGAAGTGAGGGTCAGACAAAAATCCCAATTGTCAAAGCCTATAGCGATGAGGCAGGTCTGGGGTCATGACAAGAAGTCATCCTATGGGTAAGGGCTGGGATTTGGATCAATGAGGTGCACGGCCAGGACAGACATGACTGCAATGCAATCCAATGTGAACCAAATGAAGTGAAGCTTCCAAGAGAGGTGGGGGAGTGTGTGTCGGGGGAGAGGGTGATGATACAGTCATTACCTTGTCTGAGGCTTTTTCCAGCTGTTCCACCTTCCTTTCTTTCTCCACAACACTCTGAACCAAGGTTAGACTCCTTTATGATACGCTGCACACAGATAGCTAAACTAGGGAGTGGAATTGCGCTCTGGCCATGTCACTTAGAGCTCCCATCTTACAGTGAAGCATGGCTGTAGGCTAGGGCCTCATCATTTTTCTTCAGGTTATACATCAGCCCTCTCCTACTGGAAGAAGAACAGATGGTAGGAAATCACCTGGAGCTGTCTTGCATCTGAGTGGTCATTTTAAGGAACCTAACTCATCTTCCTGTACAAAAGGTAAGATACATGGAAACTTTCTGCCTGCTTAAAGTGGTCTGTAAATGACTTGGAGACACTGGTTCACAACTCTTGACTCACAGAGAATGTTGTTACTAAAGCACTCTTATAATTCTCAGGAGAATTATCAAATTTATATTTTTCAAGAGAGAGAGAACAGATTGTACTGTCACCTGCTTGCTCGCTGAGTTTGTTGTCCTGAAATTTCACAAGGTGGGAGAATGGATGTGGATTGAATTTCATTTTGGTCCAGGATAAAGCACTTTTGGAAGGAGGGGCAAGATGTTAACAAACATTATCACTGTCAGAAGCAATGTGTTGCCATACTCTGAGAGTTAGCATTTCTAAAAAACCTGAGATAAGTATGATTCGTCAATTTTCATGTGCTTTCAGTGACCCCTGTGATTTTTCTTGCAGGCACGCCTTTGCCCATTTCAGATAGCTCAGAAGACATGTCCCTCTCACTTAACTGTAGCAATGACACTTGCGGCTTTTCACCCTGCAATAACAATGAAGAAACAGAGGTATTTCACCACCTAAATCTATAAAACAGAATTTCAGTGAGTCTGTGATCTTGGTGTTCATATACAGAATAGTAACTCCCATTCAGCCGAGAACAGTACTCTCTGGCTTTATTTTTTTGTCTCTACTCATGATATAAGTACAGTCTTTAAAAAAATATTGCATGACTTTCAAACAATAGACTATATTCCTCTATCAATATACTCCTGCACAACTGTGAAACATTAAGAGATTTATGTTGTTAGTTAACATTTTAATTTTGGCTCAGGAAGAAGAAACTCTTAAAAAGACAGAAAAATTTCTAAAACCTCAGAATAAAGTGGCTTTTGTGACCACAGGCAGGAAAAGTGGTATAACTGCAGAAGACAATAAAGTGTCTATGGACAGTTTTGCTTTTCTGGGTGCCAAAGCAAAGGTTTGAGCCACTTACGATTCTGGTTCTTGCATGAACAGCAACTGTTTTCTTTCCATTTGTCAACAGAAATAAAATACAGCAAGAAAGAGAAAATATTCCATTCTAACTTCTTGCAGTAGGAATGTATCTGGCAAATTTGAGCATGGTGTTTATAGCCATCTACTGAAGCATATCATTGCCCTGTGGGGAGCAATACTCCCTGTTCCTTTGGGTCCCATAATTCAGAATTCACCACACCTTCAAACTGTAATTAACATAATATAGTAACTGCTCAGTATGATATGTGCCAGATGTCAATTAACTTAAGGCTTCTTTACACCGACAGATTGCAAAGAGCTCTCATGGCAATGGGAAATTGGAGTTGCAGCATTTGGAATAGACCTTAGTTACATAGATAGTATTACCTAACAGATAAGGGCCGTGTAATTTGTTTTGGAAGAGTGAGTCTAGCTAACACAGGCACTTTTCTTTGTAAATCAGCAATGCAATATTCAGAGATAATTCTGCTCTCTGTTCTTGTATGTGTTTATTTTCTCAATTTTGTACAGCACAGTTTTGTCAGAATGCACTCTTGGCACCTCACTTTTGGACTTTCTTTCTGCTACCTTTTGCTTTTCAACCTGAAGATAACTTGAGTTAATGTGCAACATTTCTAGTTACAAGTAAAATATAAAACTTCATTGAAATGTAATGCAATACCCAAAAGAAGAGCATCTTCTCTCTCTGTGTGTAAAAGTAAATATGAGTTTTGCACTGTTGATTAAAATTAATGAAAATAGTTTTTAAATATTTCTGTTTATATAATACTGACTGTGATATTTTCATAATGTAGCCTCCAAAATCATTACTATCTAGAAGGTCAATATTGCATCAAGAAAGAAGAATGAGTGAGGAAGAGGTGCAGGAAAAAATAGAGTATCGTGATGGAAAGGTAATCCCTTTTTGTGGATATTCTGATAACATTGGAACCATATGGCAAAGGTATAGCATATCTTCTGGTTGTCTTCTTCTTTGAACTTCAAATGAATTTTATTATGGGATTTGATATATACTGAAATATATATATATATATTCTGAAAAGAACCAACTGCCATGGTAATACCAGGAAAACTGATTAACCAGAGGCTAGGTATGAAGTCTTCTCTGTCCAGTGTATTTCTTGTAGAAGAGCATGCTGATGGCATTATTGACTGATGTTAAGAAATCTTGAGCAATTTTTCAGATCTCTTCATGCAGTCACTATTAATTCTGCAGTACTGTATGTCAGTACAGGGTTATGTGAAAAAAAAAAAAAAAAATGGTTGCTAACCTATCATGTCAGAAATCAGTATTAATACATCAAGTTCAATCATTTTGGCCCACACAATCCAGAAATAGGGTCTCTCCAGTGACCTGTGTGGAGGATGTACAAGCATATATGAAATGACTCCAGATAATAACTCACTGAAGTTGAAGAAAAAACCTGATTGACTTCCCTATTGCCACAGGGCTGTGCACCTTGCCTTGCTTAAGTGAAAAACAAGGTGATGGGGTGAGAACTGGGTACACATGAAGTAAGTTCATCTTGTGAAAATAAAATTTATTTTGCCCTCTTTTATACACACAAATGAGGCAAAAATAATGCGCGTTCTGCAGAGATAACTTTTGAAATACAAAGGCATTGCATCACTTACTTCAAGTTCCAGTTTAATTGGAAGGTAGTGTAACGCTGCTCATTTCCTTTGGCTTCATTTCAATTAGATGCTCTATGTGTCTGAAGGTAGAAGAGGTGCTTACTGATGGACACCGAATCCTCACTTTCCCCAACGGTACTAAAAAAGAAATTAGTGCTGATAAAAGGATGATAACGATCAGTTTTTCCAATGGAGATGTAAAGAAGATCATGCCAGATCAAAGAGTGGTGTGTACCTTTCTTCTTCTTTAAGGAAAATAAAATTATTAATTGATTTTAAAAAGGTCCTATCATTTCTCTTGATCTATCAATTCTGAGAGAAATTGATAAGGAGGAGTGTTGGTTTAACAACTCCGAGCAGTGAAGCTGCTTCATCTACAAGGACAAAAGTGGAAAGGCATGAGAAAAACAGTCAAAGAAGGAACAAATGTGCAGTTGGCCAAGCTGGAGACTGAATGAAGGCAAAGGACAGAAGGGGCACTCCTCTGAGGCAGGGACTGGTTTTTATATTTTTGTAGAGTAGGTAATCCGCTTGACATTATATAAATAGTTAATAATAATGTGATCTAGAGTAGAAATAAGTGAGGTCTTGGTAGCAGTGGGACTAATTTAAATTAATAGTTCATACATGAGAGAGCCAAAACAAAGAGGTGGGAGGACAACTTTCATGTATCACTGTTCTCCTGTATGGTAACAGATGCAAGTAGCATCATCTAGGCACAGCCTTGAGGAGGAGGGTGAATGAGAGGAATGAACAGCAATGTGAACATAGCTACTTTTATGGATAACAGATGCAGAAAATGACCTTGAAATGACTTTTTTAAGATACCTTACTTTTAAGCACATTGTTATGGTTGAATCTGATTATGCAAATATTGTGAACATGCAGCTAACACTTCATTGTCCTTCCAGATTTATTATTATGCAGATGCACAGGCAACCCACACTGCTTATCCAGATGGCCTGGAGGTGCTACAGTTCCCTAATAATCAGATAGGTATGCAAGAGCTAATAAATATGAACTGTATGTGCAAATTCATTTCTATTATGAAAGAGTGGTCTGAATTCTGACTCCAGCAGATTAAGTATTTCCTTGCCATTTCGCATTGTCCTTGCATTTCATTTCCAGTATATTACAGCACTTGACTCAGATTCCTCCTACAAAGCCAATATGATAATTGAATGTAAATGTATCTCTTCTGATTTTGATTATCTGATTCTGCGATTCTTTTATTTCTTTAGTAGTATTGTGCATGTAATTTCCATCCTCACTGCAATGTCCGAAAAAGAAAAAAAAAAAAAAAATCCTGAGCTCTGTGTAAAGAAACAAGAAAGAATGATAGACAGACTTTTTATACATTCTTTTCCACAGAAAAACATTATCCCGATGGCACACAAGAAACTGTGTTCCCAGATCACACAGTAAAACGCCTCTATAGTGATGGACTGAAGGAAACTTTTTTCCCAGATGGCACAGTAGTAAAAGTAAAAAAGTAAGTCTTGCACAAATGACAGAAACCCGGCATTGGACTCAGGTACAGTGATACTGACATTTAGAACTGTGGCTGGATTTTGCATATCTGGGAAATTTCCAGAAGAAGGGGGAAAGGATGTTTAAGACAACACATGTTTTGATGCAATGTGGCACTGAAAATTGTTCACTTCCACTTTGAGTGATAAGTGACCATTCATCCCTGGCAAAGTGACTGTGAAATACTCCTCATTTAGTTCCACATAGCTTTACTCTAGTCAGAGTTGCTGGGAGATCACCAGTTCCCAGTGTTAACAATATGGCTACTGAAGGACTCAGGATGAGGGCTCCAGAACTGTATTCCTACTCATTTGGCTCCCTTTCTAATTCTAGGCAAGGCATTTCTTGTATTGTCTCTCTATTCCTACATGTAAAATGAAAACAAACAAACAAACCAGGAATCTCTTATTCGTGTCTCTTATGGGCTTAGGAAGGATCCTGTTGTAAAATAGATTTTCTGCCTGCAAAATGCCTGGAGATCCCTGCGTGAAATCATGTTAAAGAAAAGGTCTTACCATCCACTGGGTATTATACTGTGTATTGAAATCTTCTTGTCAGATCAGATCTCCGATGCTACACCTTGTGAATTCTGAGGGTTTCCACTTGACATTATCTTCCACTTTCATTGAGTCACATTGGACAGCTCAGTGAGACAGGTTAATAACAGGCAGTGCCCTCTCTTCACTTCATTCATTGCTGTTTCTTTCAGGAATGGAGATAAAATAGTGGTATTCAGTAATGGCCAGAAGGAGATTCACACTGCGCAGTTCAAGAGGCGGGAGTACCCAGATGGCACTGTAAAAACTGTGTATTGCAATGGCAGACAGGAAACCAAGTACTCCACTGGACGAGTCCAAATCAACGATGAGGAGGGTCATCTCATCCTAGATAAGAAGTGATTCCTACTCATAAAGGGCTGCACTGCACATATGTAGCTCAACACATTTTCTTGGCATTCTGTTAGGAAGATGTAAATTGTGAAAATGAATGGGTGGATCCATAGGGCTGAAAATTATTTTGGCTCTGCAACTGGTATTTAGATTGGAATAATCTTACTTGAATGTAATGTCTCGAGTGAGACTGGAAGGAGATGCAACCTCTTTGTGTATGCAACATTAAAATAAATGCCCACAGTTCTTCTCATTGATGTGTTTGTTTCATGGTACTGATTGCAATTTTTCTTGTTTTTCTCCTATTTAGTCATGAAAGTGACCTCAATTAAGAACCATGACATGAAAGCCTCAAGTGCTGCCTTATGCTGACTAAAACAATTCTACATGTGTTTTTTTCCTGTCACTTAGTTATCACCAAAAAAAAGAAAAAATGAGAAAGTGATTAATATTTTCAATTTCTTTGGATTCTTTGGAGCAAAATTTCTCATTATGTATCAGAGTTGGTCATGAGCTGTATGTTTGACCAAAATCTGAGCAGGACTTGAGTGAACAGTCACGGTTCTGAATGTCCCTTCCAACCAAAGTTATTCAGTAATTCTATGATCATAATCTAAGAGCTACCTCATGGATTTTAAGATAAAATGTAATGGTTATTTCATCCTAGTCATTATTCTGGATCAGAGTCCTTTCTTCTTCCTCCAGTAGTCTTTCCTCAGGCCTCCCTTGTGTTGTTTTGTTTGTGAAATAACCTTTCCTACTGTCGCCTTTTTTCTTCCAGTACTACAAAAGTATTTCTAGTAAGTGAATCCCCTCATCTTTAAGGTTCTTTGGATGGCACTTGATACCTGTAGCGGTCAGGGTAACATGATCTCTGTTTTGGGGGGGGCAAACAGAGATATTTATTGAAGCAACATGATACAATACATAGGTTCAGCGAGTAAATATTCGTCTCAGGGGCTGGTTTTATGCTAAAGGCTGGGAGGAGATATTACAATTAAAAGAATACAATGAGGGAATTCAGGAATGCAAGGTCAGTCCATATTTAATGAACATGAGACAGAAGAAACAAAGGGATTGATAAAGTGAGACTCCATCCGGGCTAGGGAGTACACAGAAACCCACGAATCTTGTCAACTGCAGGCAGCTTGGAGATACTGTGGCAGCAGATGTCTGCAGACTGGATTGAGTCTTATCAGGCTTAGGATACTCCCAACAAACTTTCCCAAGACTTTGCTGAGATTCCAGATAAGCCTTTTGTAATCAAGCTGTTCCTGACCTCCACAGATACTTAGGGGCATTAATAATTTATCAGATGCTGCTTGCAGCTGCCTTCCCCATAGACTACCTGTCAGAGAATTATAGAATGGTTTGGGTTGGAAAGGACCTTAAAGATCACCTAGTTCTAATTCCTCTGTTATGGGCAGGGACACCTCCCATTAGCCCAGGTTGCTCAATGCCCCATACAACCTGGCCTTGAACACTTCCAGAGAAGTGAATTTTTCCAAATCACCAAAACATTTCTCTTATAGAGCTCATTACCTGTCCTTTGACTGAGATGCCCAATTATCTCCTTATGCCCTCCAAATTCCTGTAACAACAAATACACTTTCACAGCATGTTGCTTTAGCCTTTCCTCAAAGTGCAAAGTAATTACAATATTATGGAATTGCTCTTTCTTCTCTTTAGTTTACAGGGACTCAGACTATTAGTAAAATATCATTCAAATTGCAGAATATCTTTCAACTAAAGAGCAAGAAGCATTCCTTGCATTGATCATGCACATACTTCTGCTTATCAATTTAATTATGATGCTGTGAACATCCGTGCCCTTTTGATATTGGGTGGTAATGATATAATTGCATTGTTTTCTCTTTATTGCTATATAACACTCCCACTTTTCACTACTGAAATAGCTAGCATATTTTATTTGTTTTGCAAAAGGAAACTCTAATTAATATTAATCCAGGGTATCATTCTTTTCCATGTATTTCACAAAGAACTTCAGTTTGCACTTCCTTATGCTGACCTGAACAAATCCATGTTGATTTTTTCTCAATTAAGCATCATAAAAAAGTGAATGTGGTCAATGTTTTCACTTTGACGGGGAAACTAGATATGATACCAATATTTTATAAAGGACCATTGTTTTTTTTTCCCAAGAATTCCTTCAACAAAAGGTCCTTGTTCACTGGTTAAAATGCTGGCATTCTTTTTGTTTCTGTAGTAATTCAGAAAACAGGGTTTGTTTGCAGTTTTTAGTCTTAAATCACTGTTTGCTATTCAATAACCTGTGTGTCACAGAATCCTGTGAATATGTGATCCCTTCTAATTGTAAGTCAAATAAGGAACGATTTTGTTATTATTCTGCTTGCTCCTTGCTTCATGCTACTTGCAGGAGGCATTTTGATTGTGGAATAATTTGTCCTATGGTTGTGTAGACGTGTAATACGTCGGGAATATCTGCAAACATCTGCAAACCAGTCTCTAAAACTGTGCATGCAGCAGTGCTTGTGTGCTAACATCTTGTTGATGTATACATTCACTGTGCTGATATGGACATTCATCTTGTTAGCACCGACTTTCAGGGAGGTTGCAGTGATACATAGGCTGTGACTTCCAAACAGAGCTACTTCCATTCTGATAGCCAGGGGCATAGACCTCTGGTCTTTATCAGAGATGAAATGCTGTGTGTGTGATTAATTGGTAGTTGCAGAAGTCAGGTGTAGGTAATCAGCTGCTGAGTTGGACAGACTTGTGTGGAAAATGCCCAGCCTCCTGGGATTTGTTTGTTTTTAGCTTCAGCTTTTGCTTGGGAGGGTATTTTGGGCATGATATTTTCTTCCTGTAGCTGAGAAATCAATGTTTCACTGCGAGTGTTTCACTGAAAGTGCTCTGGCAGTTTTCTTGGTCAGGACAGCTACCTTACAAATTGATTCTCTCACAGCCTGCAGGGCAGGCTGAGAAAAGAAGCAGAAATATATTTAGCCACTTTTTCACAAGTGAGTAAGCCAGGCACTCTCACCAGCTGTGCTCTAGGGCATACGCCTTCTGCCCGCCTTTATCCCAGCAAGTTGGTTTTGCCTGAAAATTTCAATCTGCTTGCAGTTCAGCAGTTCAGCAATATTGTGAGAAAGTTTTCTTCTCACAGTGCCATCAGTGGAAAAGCCTAAACACAAGACTGGATGTAGCTGATTTCTAAAAGTCATGGCTTGAATTTGTCATAAACTAGGGTGTCACAGCCAAAGAGCAGAAAGCAATTGGAAGCCACTGGTTACAACAGTTTATGTACAGGCTGAGTTACAGGAAGCAGGGCAAGAATCACTGTTATTGATCATGTCAGGGGACCATGTCATCAACCCCAAATATTCAAAGGTAAGAATGACATTCATTGAACATCTATTTGCAGCCACAGACAATCCCTTCTTTATATATTTTATATGAAACTGTATTTGTTGATGCTGGTGTTAGTTAGGTGGGAATAGGCATTGTCCAGAGAACCAAGGTCAGACTTTTCAGGAGCAAAACCTCACCAGTCACTCTTCAAAACTGTAAATGGTGAGGAGCCTAAAACCAATCACACATACATAAAGGTGCTGTTCCAGTTTATACCCTGAAGGGAGCAAGGAGTTGCTAATGTACTTCTGCGCAATGACTGTACAGTCATACACTAAGTCTGTAATGTTTTGGAAAATGAGTATGCCCCTTCCACAGGAGAGATCCACAGGCTTGTAAATCCTGTAGCTATGTTCTTCTGCTTACTGACTCTCTCTCCTTGCTGTATTCTGCTGTACATTTGACATAGTCATTGGGTGTGATGAACGTCACTGGACTAAATTCAAACAGAATTGATCCTTTTGCTCCTTTCATACAATTCGGATGCCTTGTCAAGTAGTGTCTTCTGGTGATCTGGACAGCTTCTGGGCAGTGGTTGAATCTCTGCCATGGCATAATAGTGTGGCAGTCTGTCATGTGGAAAGGGCAATGCCACCAGGTCAGGTTTCACTCTGAATCATCTTGCTTTTATTTTTTGTCAAAATCCTCTGAAGTCACACTGAAGTAAAGTCTAGCTGACTATTGCAGAGACATTCTCATGGAGGCAAAACACCAACAGCTTCAAATATCTCTTGTATCATAGTCATATACCATCATTTCCATCTTATTTTAGGGTCCCTTTTAAGACAAGCTATTCTATAATTTTATGATTTTTTTTTAACAACTGTCTTCAGCCCAATGGCTGTAACTTTTCCAAGTCCAACTTTGCACTGCTACATTACTGACAAGTTATGCTTAACTTAGTATGCTGCCCTGCTCTGAACAAAGTCTCTCAGTTAAGATTATAAAGCCCAATGCAAAACTGACAGTAGATATAGGAAAATACCTACTGATTCCAATGCTCTTTTCTTCATCTGATGCATGCTGATTTAACTCACTGATAGCCTTCCTCTGTTCCTACAGTGAGCTCCACCCCAATTCCTGAAAAGCAGGGCACCTTCTTTTCTCATCACTTTCAAGAAAATAATGTTGCATATAAATGTATGTAGATTCTGAACGGAATAGCATTTCCTACTGTCTATATTGGAAGTAGATTATATCTATCCTATCTTTTTTTTTATGAGTAAAAAAATGCATTTTGAGTTTTATTGAGCATAGAAATTCTCATATAGACAATTCATTAAGTATATTCCTCCCTACCCAGCTAATTCAATATAAACAAAGCATAAACTAAAGACCCATCTTACTGCCTGGTGGTATAGAGCAAAAAACGTCCCATGGATCGGTAGATTTGAAAGCATTGTTGTTTCTCCCTCAGTTTCATTTTCCTAGAAACCCACAGGGTTGAAACCCTGCGGTCTAATTCTCCATGAGGATTAGACTCTGTGTTTGGTGCAGACTGTCTTAGACAAGAGCAGAGCATTTGAGCTGTGGACCATGCTCACAAAGCATTAACTTACCAACCTCCATTTCCCCTCAAAAAGTAACAAGTAAAAACAAACAAACAAACAAAACAAACACCAACCAAAACAAAACCAAAACCAAACAAAACAAACAAAAAAAATCCAACCAAAAAAACCCAAAGTGGATGGTTTGTATGCTAGACAAGACTCTTCCATATCCTATTATTCAAAGGACACCCATGCTTTTCTTTTCAGGTTGAGTTTTAGACTCAATAATCAGTAGTCTCTGCCTTCCAAACTACAGAAAACAAGGGAAAAAGCCACACCTGGAAGTACTCAATGCAATGTGCGATCGAGTTGATGAGGGATAATTTTCCTTGGAAAAATTGCAATTTCTTGAAATGGAAAGCTTTTTTCTCAAACAACAAAACTCATCTTTCATCATTTTTTTTATATTTAATTTGAATTTTCTTGTTTTGAAATTGTCAGAATATCCTACTTTCATTTTTTCAAGAGGCAATTATTCAGAAAGATTTTTTTAAAGATACCAATTTAGTTTTAAAACTAAAAGCACAAATGTGAAATTAAATGCTTTACCATTATCAAAACAAAAATTACCATAATTCAAAAGTTTCACAACTCACGAAACACTTCAGAATTCTCATTACTCTATTAGAATGTGAAAAAAAAATCTTGCAGGATAAAAACCTCTGTTTCTCTCTCTACTCTGACATTTGTGAATCATTCATATGATATATTTATGTCATGGCTATCCAATACATTCTGCTGCTGACAGGGTCTGAGGGGTAACCACAGGGCATCTGCAGAGCTCTTCTACAAGCAGTGCTGTGGGGTCTGTAACTAGCACGTTATAATGTAGAGAAAAAAAAACAAAACGGGAAAGTTTCAAAGGCAACTTAATGGCAGCAGGGTTTTAGAGAAGTGTCCAGGAGGTATTTCAAGAAGCTGGGTAGCAGGACAGTGGTGTTAGAAGTATAAGACTACTTTATCACAGTATTGTAGTATTTGGGTTGAAAATAGTCCTGGACTATCTTATATCCTGTAATGAGGGAATTTTTGCCTGAAAATGAAACTATTTGAAGGACGTTTTGGTGCAAAGTGTGAGGAATAAGGCTCCTGTTGGAAAGGGACTTTTAGGCATCATTAATGGTTGAGACTGTGGCCAAAATTTGAATTTCTGTAT
The DNA here is from genome assembly GCA_013399695.1 of Formicarius rufipectus. Lineage (NCBI taxonomy): Eukaryota > Metazoa > Chordata > Aves > Passeriformes > Formicariidae > Formicarius > Formicarius rufipectus. The sequence goes on along the minus strand of VXAU01001879.1, from coordinate 647,203 downwards.
ATAAAGACTTTCTATATTGCAAAGTTATATGTAAATCTCTATTCCAATAGTAATATGTATATTAACATATTTAGTGATGTTTTACAATCAGACTTGCACTACCCTTCCAACTCACATTCGAGAGCACGTTGGAAGGGACAGAAATTATTTCTTAGAATTCCCTTACAGATCAAAGACGGACTGCAATTGAATTTTCCTTCATTTCACCCTTTCCTTGGGTGAGGGGTTTATACAGAACAGGAGAGAACCATGGTAAGTAGTTACTGACGTGTGGTTGTGGTGCATTAAGACCTACACAAATATCATGAAGGGGAGAGTAGTCCTGCGGTGTCTCTTGTAGTCAGTCCCAGAAAACTGGTGGCTTGCTGCTGAGCTTGCACACAAACCTGATGTGGTGGCCCCAGGAAATAATTGTTATCTTTGCCTCTACTTTCATTTCTGGGAATTCTTTACCCTGTCTGCTAAGACACATGCTAAGAAAAAAAGTGAAAAATTAACAACAACAAATCAACCAAAAAGCAACCATACAAAACTAAGCAAGTATTACAGTAGTTGATTCAAATCCTGGGGCAAAGATCATTAAACTAAGAATAAAATCATGTAATTGGAAGCAGCCGTGGTAAGCCTTTGGACAAGTTACCTCACAGATTGCAGTTAGTATTCTTTTTTGCACTGCTCAACGTTGCTATTAGCAGTGTTTCAGTGAAAGGTACTGTTGAACATGAATTCAGTCAGTGGTAAACTGTGCCATCACAGTCTCCACTAGGTAATCATAAATTAAACTGTTAGTTCTGTCTGAAAAATGAAGCTTTCTTTGGCAGTTTGTTCCTATCAACTTATATTAATCAACGTCTTTATACCTCTGGCACTTAGGGAATGTAATTAAACCTCTGGCATTCAGGGAATGCTAGGTTACATGAAACTGTCTCACCAAAACCCTGCTTCAAATTCCCTGATAATTAAGTGCAAAGAAAAGAAAACACTTTAACTAATAAAGAATACCCATCTGCTTTTAAGGAAGTCGTATCCCATATAAGCAGAAGCTATTGAAGTGCAATTATGAAACAGTAAGTATAGGATTAGGCATTGATCTAAAAGAACAAAGATACATTTTGCTCACTTCACTCTCTACAAATGTGTGCCCAGATGAATCTCAATCTTTTCACCAGCCTTCATTCCCAAAGGATTCTATGTTCAGCCCATTCCTTGATAACTTGTAAATCCACCCACAAGTTTGTGGACCTTCTTCCACAATGCAAAACTACCACAGCTGCCTCTGACCACCCTAGAGTTTAATATCCACGTACCACTGTTGCCTGTCAGAATCCAGAAGCAGAGACCTTAGAATTATAGAATCAGAATGGTTTAAGTTGGAAGGGAGCCTAAAGATCATCTACTTCCAACCCCCCTGCCATGGGCAAGGACGCCTCCCACTGCCCCAGGTTACTCATTGCCCCATCCAATCTGGCCTTCCCCCTGAGGAAGGCAGGATGCCATCATCTGTGACATCAGGGAACACAGAGGTAAGAGCTTGTCTGCTGAAATATAGGATGAAGAAGGATGAGTCTACCTGCACTCTGATGCTGGTTAAGATCTCAGCACAGACTGTGCTGTTCACTACTTGCTAGACTGAAGCAGGGCTTTCAGAGTCTTCCTTGGCCATGAAAGGGCAGAGCCTTCATGTCACAGCAACATCAACCATCTTTTTTCTTGCATTTCAATGAAGAAGTATTCCTAGTAAAACTTCTGCCTATTGCCTTTATATTAAAACAAAAACAAACCAAAAACAAACAAACAAAAAAGAAAACAAATTGTAACTGTGTTCTGCCCATGCATAGTAATGTCCTAAATGGCAATTTTCATATAGGTCATTGTCCAAGACTGATCGGTCCCTTTATCCTCATCCTGCCCTAGGAGTACACATGTTCATTGCATTATGGATTTCATTATCAAAGTAATAGAGTGTTCTCTCTTACTCCCTGTGCAATGTTTTTCCCCTTCTATGACAATTTGGGAAATGACTACAGGGAAGTTCTGTGACAAAATCAAGAGAAAAATACAGCTCTTCAAACCATGGATCACAATGTCCTATCTCCTGTGATGATTTAGTGTCAGTGATACTGAGATCCTCTCCAAGGTCAGAGTACCTTTTCTGCTGCTTGGTAGCTCATCATGGTTTCAGTTGGAATCTATGAAGTAAGGAGCTGGTTTTTGAGATGGTATTGCTGAATATCACTGCAGACTGATCCTGGGCATACCCATCCTCACTAGACCCAGCACAAGAGTAAAGAGAGAAACTTATCGAGCTATACAGTGTCTGAGGGAGAGATTGTCTTTTTGTTCTGAGGTTGTAGAATATCTCATATAGCAGGATCCTGACTTCTGTGTTGGGTTGTTAGAAACAAAGTCATTACATTCACACAGATGAGATTTTCATTGATGTTGATCTCAAAAATCCTCTTTGCTTCACTTACCTTTGAACATTTCTTTGTAAAAGAGAATCAGAGGATGATTTAGAGATGTGTTGAAACATGATGCTGTGTTTCTGTATGAGATGGAAGCAGTACAGGGTGAGAATCGGCAGCAGTCTAGAAAATCTATCTCTAAGTACCGGGCAGCTGGGAGGCTGTCAGGATTCCACAGCTACGCTAGATTTGCCATTTGTATTTCCAACAGAGAGATTAACAGCATGCCTTTGAGCTGACAGGGCAAAAGTGAAAGAGAAGAGTTGTATCTGTGAGGCAGCCCACCTGTCACCTCCTTTTCTGCAGGACATAATGAACTGTACTATGTTGTATGAGACCTGGAAAAGAAGTTCATAATTTGAAAATTCATGAATCAATGTAAGTGAAGTCTGGCGGAGAGTCCAGATGCTTGGGAATAAGAAATATAAGACAATAAAGTAGCGTGAAATTTACTGCTATTTAAAAGAACTAACAATTTGGGGATTTTTTTTTCCACATAAATTGCAGTATTGTTGTCATACTGTATGGTGCTTCAACCTTCTGTTTTGGTTAATAAATGAGAGGAAGTGTTAGCTCCATGGCAGGTGGCAACTTAACCAGCCATGTAGTTTATTTCCAGAGGCAGCACTAATTTTGGAGATGAACAACATTTGTCTCCAATTCCTTTTATGCTGTCTGCCTCACAAAGAGTATCTGATCTTAGTGTCATTAGCAGTAATGATCATGATGTCTGCACAGTGCTCTCTCATTAAGATGCAGGGACACTGCCCAGTAATTGCACTGTAGCATTCTTCTCTTTGCAGTAAAACCACAAAATTTCAAATCTGGAAAGTATATGGATAAAATTAAAGAGAAGTTGCAATGAGATGAGGGAAATCCTCATCTCAGCCACTGCCGGATACATGTAAGTCTCAAGGAGTTATTACAGTGTAGGTCCATCCTCCTTTTCTGTCATCAGTCTGTGACTTGCACTGCACCCTTCTCAGGGCTAGAGTCTCCCGGTAACGTGCCCTGGCTGTTCTTCTTGAAAGCAGCTCTGTCTGTGGATGGGAAAGTGGGGAAGGTTATAATGACTGAAGTATTTGGTAATGTAAAAGTCATCTCTTTCAGGATAAAGTTGCTGTAAACGATGACAGAAAAACCGGCGACAGGAAAACCAAAAGAGTTCTGGGATAGAGGGATGACATGGACAGAAATACAGCTGTCTGATGACCTGAGAAAAGTTGGTGGACTCAATGGTCAGCTGGATTCTGTAGTATGAAGATATAAAATGTAGATACAGGCAGTTTATAAGTCGATGGAAAGCAGCATAAGAACAACATAAATCTTTATAGTTAATGGTTCCATGAATTGATCTGTGCTGTCTGCAATCAGCTGAGCAACCCCATTTGCTTTAATTGTCTCATTCTGCATGTGAGTTTTTTAGGTTTGATTGTAAATCTATGGGTACTAGGTCTTACCCACAGAAACAAAAATGGGAGGACTTTAAGAGTCTTGTTTACATTTATTAAGACTTCATTAATTTTTTTTTAAAAAGAGAAAACATTTAGTTGGTCATCTGCATGAAACAGTGAAGTCAGATAATCTTTATAAACCTGAGATGTCAAAAGAGGTTTTTATTCCTAAGACATTTGCATTATATTGGCTTTGAAATCTGTTCCATTACCACCTTTCTGGAGGCAGTACTCATTAGAACAACCTTGGAGACATGTTTGTAGGGGCTGGCCAGTTTGTTTACTTTGCCTACATTACTCTGACCTTGTTGGACTACATGTGTGTTTCCTGAGTGAGGGCTCTTTCATTTTCCTTCTTCGTAGCAGTAGGTGCCCCACGTGAGCTCTTAGCCTCAATGCATTCAACTGCTCCATATGTTACCATAGACAGCACAAGCACAGACAATAAAATGTATAGTTTGATGTAGACTTGCAGTTTGGTGCTATAACCGAAGGCAATGACAAATCCAAGTGATTCCCAGAGACGGTAATTTGCAAAGGCAGCCTCCTTGTGTTTCTCAAATAAAATGCCATAGAGTCCTGCAAGAAAGGAAGGAAAGACATAGCTGGTGATGATTAAGTCTGTAACCATGTATTTTCTACAAAGAAAATAAATAGACTACAGTGGGGAAGACAGACCCTCTTTCATAAGTGTCAGAGAAAGGAAAATACAAGCTTTGTCTTTAAAAAGTTTTGTGCCTCTGTGAATTGATATAAGTGAAATAACAGAGCCAACAAGACAAAATAGAGAATATCAGAGTAAAAGGGAATGAAAATGGAAGGAAGGAAGAAAAGATGGGCCTTATTCAAGCATGATGGTAGGAAGATTAATTTTCAAATTATCAGCCACAAAAATGAAAGTTCTCACACTGGTGAATACAAAAGTAAGGAGGCTGAGAAGTTGTCCAGAAACGGCTTTCGACATTGCAGAGTCTCCATGTATAACTGTGGAGAAGGTCATACCAGTCCTTAGAATTTTTCACAGAACAAAGGGTTTTGACTAGGGGCAACATGGTCCTCAGGGACCAAGTTGATGCCATATTTTGCCAGTTTAGGGAGGAACTTGCTTGGACCCTGCGTGCACTGTCAACCTATTCTTCCAATAATTTCTTTCACCCATCTGAGAACATGCAGAGACTGAACATGTGAAGTGTATTTCCCTTTTTTTCACCACAACTCAGACTCAGGGAGCTCCCAGGTGAGGTTAACACAGTGTTTCCAGTGGTGGTATCATCTGCTATTCATGATTGCTGAGCTGAAACACTGACCCATTGCATTTAAATTAGAAAGTTGATGAGAGCACTTGGACTATGCTCAGATTTAGTATGCACAGAAAATTTGCATCTCTGAGATAACCAGGTATTCAAATTCTCAGCTCCTGGAGGGGTTGGCAAATGCAACATCCTTGATGCATACAGAACTCCTGGGCAACCCCCTGGGAAACGTCGTACATAGAGACTTAGTTAAACAGGTGATCCTAATGCACTTATGCTCACTGGGAAGTTCCCACTGGGTTCAGTCAGTTGCACAACCACAGCTGGGAGTCAGGGAGAGATTCCCAGCCCCCAGATTTGACCAGTAGAGCAGACAGGGAAGGGGAGAGAACTTGTTTTCCTCTGGATGTTGAGCTAGCATCAGCGGTGATAAAGAAGGGAGAGTTTCTTCTGACACAGCTGTGGTGTGTAGTGAGGGAAGAAGAGGAATATCATGAACCTTGACTCTTCTCATCCACTTCTTTAACAACATAACTGTTTGAAATAGGTACATTCAACCAAAAGGCATAGAGGAGTACAAAGTTCTCTGAAAGTCTGGGTAGACTCAACTATTCCTTAAGTTTTGTTAAGTAGGAGGAGACTTCATCTGTATTTAAAAACCTACTAAATCCTGATGACTGAAAGAGGACATTTATTGAACTGTTTCAACTTAGACGTGATGGAATATCTGGACAAGTGCATCACAAGATGTACTGTTCATTAAATTAACTGAGTGGAGTGTACTGTGAATTATATAATCCTTCATAGTTTTGCCTAATCAATGAACAAGTACAAGTTGTTCATAAAATGTTCCTGATATGCCCAGTGTTATCTTCTGGAAAGATAAGATTAGTGAGGAGAGTTTGTAATAAGAAGGTTTCTGATGCCATGTCAGTTTTACGTGTAATGCTCTAGCTTTCATCTGGTACATGTTTTCCCTTGCTACTTTGAAGCCCTCTTTTTTAACCAAAACAGTGGGAGAATTGAGTGAGGATCAAGTCCAGGTTCGTCTGTAGGAAGGGCTGTCTTGGACAGGAAGTCCTCATTTCCAGGAAGCACAAGTGATATTAGCTAGCAATTGCATAGGAACCCAGAGGTGGTTTTGCCTAGAATCTAAGTATTTGTCCTCATCACAAACGCTGTCAAGTGTAGTGTGGTGCAAATTGCCTGGCTGAAGCTTCAGCAGGACCTGCTGGGCTTGCTGAGCAGAGAGGCTGCTAGGTCTGCATTTTTACAGTTCACATCCATGGAAATTAACCTGCTTCTTTACCACTGCCTGTTTTTCCTGCTTTTTCCTCTGATACTAGTTGGCATGGGTATATGACAGGACTGCTGAAAATTGCTTGATTCCAGGCTTATGAACTCTTCAGATATATGCGTATCTTTTTTAAAGATGCACATCAGCCTGTAAATAATTAGATTTTACTGTAGTCTATCTAATAGTTTTGGGCTACACAATTGTTATGCAACAAGTGTAATTATTGCCAATAGGTAGTAATAGCACTGGTGCCTGAGTTAGAAAAAAAAAGGGCACTAGAGGCTCTGGAATGAAGCAGCTTTCATTGGAAATAAGTGAGTGCTTTCACACAAACAAAAATAGGTTGGAAAACCTTTTTAAGAGGAAGAGGCTCATCCACCGTGAGCATACATATCCTCTAGGGGGTACTCGAGTATTAACTATCCGCAGCAGCACAAAGTAAGTCATCTTCAATTACCTCAGAATGCTTTAAGCATGTGGCACGATGCCACTGTATGTATTCACTGGTTAATCCACTGAGGTCCTAGCAGCAGCCGTGGGAGCTTACCAAAGGTAAACTTAGTCACCACTGCTGTTTTTGAGGTCTTGTCTCATTTCATAGTCTTTGATACTGGGAATTTCTCACGTGATGTATATCTGTATAAAACTGATGAAGAGGAGAAGACATTTAATCCTAAATGGGTATGTCAAACTGAAGATCCTGTTCTGGGTTAATGTCATTGCACCTCTCAATTAAGTTTTCATGTCATTACTCAACATTTCACTGTGATAATGTCACAAAGCAAACTTTAGGTAATTTTGTAACTGGGAGCTGCGAAACAGCTGAATAAGGTACAGGGAAAAAAAAAAAAAAGACACTATGCTAGGATAAGAAATATTTTTCCAAGCTAAATCACAGGTGAAATTTTCATGAGTATTCTGCAGAAATCTGAAAATGGAGATGACCTGTTACAGTGTTGTAATAGAGATCAGTCTTATATAGTGTAGAGTTCACTCACCATCAAGCAAGCACGAAGCATTGTCCAATGCCCATCTCTCATCTGGGAATTTGGGAACTACAGTCACTTCCCAGACACCTTCTCTAATACTTAAGCCCTCTGTATTTATTCTTATTTTTCCTAATGAAGGCCTCAGGTCCACCTTTGTCAGGATGCAGGAACCTTACTGAGGACATCTCAAATATATGCAAATCCTTGAAAAGAGGGTACAATGATGATGGAGCCCAGCTCTTTTCAGTAGTGTCCAAGAAAATGAACAAGAGATGATGGACACAATCTAAAATATGAGAAGTTTCCTCTAAACTTCAGAAAAGATATTTTACTTTGAGGGTGGCCACTGGCACAGGCTGTCCAGGGAGGCTGTGGAATCTCCCTCCCTGGAAATAATCAAGAGCTGTCTGAACATGGTTCCAAGTGGCTGGATAACCCTGCTTGAGCAAGGGGGCTGTACCAGCTGATGTCCAGAGGGCCCTTCCAACCCTATCCCTTCTGCAATTCTTAAAGAAGCCTGTTGTCTGAGGGCAAGACCTTCTGGGAAAGATAGAAGCTTGACAAAGTGTGGGTCCTTTATCCCAGTGGAAGACTAAGAAACAGCTCTCAAGAGAGTTGAAAAGAAGCTTGCTGAGTGGTCAGAAAGACTGAGGCTGAAGAAGCAGGAAATGAATGAACAGTTTTACTTCAGAGAGAGCAAATCCTCACTGATGTCCTTCCATGAACCTGAGTAATGAGAGCACTGATTTGAAATTTTTACCTAAGGCTCAAGGCTCTGGTTTAGGATGTGAGATGATGAGAGGGTGTTCCTTGATGTATGTGCTAGCTCTCCTCTAGGGAATATGAGCTGAAGCTGCTGGAGGGGCAGAGAAGGATGCTGACTGGTCACTTCCTTCTGTGTAGAGGCAGGGACTCTACATGTGCTTAAAAGGAGATCACTGTCAGGGCTGGGCAATGGATTGCAGTGTTATCCCTTTCTCCAGGAGGGACATGACAGTTTATTTACTGGATGAAATCATCTCAGGTTCTGAAACAATCAAAGGGACCAGAGGAAGAAAGGCCAAGGCATATAACCTGACGTTCGCCCAGAGGAGCTAGTTCTGCCACATGTATATTCCTATGGCATCTGCCAAAAATGAATTTGAGATTGAGAAAAACAATATTGATGAAATAAAAGGCAAAATATGGGAGCAGATGGGAGACTATTTAAGTGTTTTACTGACCGCAGCTCTGGCAGATGTAAGAAGACTGTGAATGACAGTCATGAACAGACTTTACTTCAAGTCATCACAGACTGCAGATCTTTCTTGCTCTCTCCAGCACTTGAGAGTCTGGCTTTTAGGGTCTGTAAGATCACTTCCTCTAGTTTTCATGAAGGGATAAATTTAAACAATCCCTTACAGAAGTAAGTTTGTATCAGCTCCTTATCTGAACTGTCAGTAAATAAAAATTAATTGCACTGCATCACAAAGGAGAACATAAAAGATTGTAAGAATAAACCCAATGCATCAGATTAAAAGTCCAATGCTATAATTTAAGTAACAGGTTCCTGCATTAAGAGTGTAAGAAATGAGGCAAGTACACAGTGGTATTTCCTGGCAATGTCCTTACTCTGGCAATCAAAGACGTTTGAGACTTCCCCTGGATCACCAGCCTTTAATAGTCCCCAAGGACATTTTTCCCTGAAGTAATGTAATTCCAACATTAAAAACCTCACATTTTTAGCAATGAATTCCATGCTGTGATTATGCATTGTATGAAAAATACAATTTATTTTGATTTCTATAAAGGCTTCTCCCTGATAACTTCAGCTGGTGCCACTAGTCCTGTTTCTAACACAAATAGTGAATTTTGAATCTCCTTCTCCATATTCTTAACTACTTTAACAACTGCTTTCTGTACTATCACCTGTCCAGGCTAAAGAGCTCTAGCTTGTTAGCCTTCCTTCAGGAGAAAGTGTCCCATGACTTTGCTCTTTATTATTGCCTTATGCCTTATCACATTGGATTATGATTTTTGAAATAGAGTAAATCAGAACTATATGGATTTAATGCTGCATAATGTTGTTTTCTGTGGTTTTCTCCTTCAGTTATCTTTTCTAGTAACTCCTAACAGCCAATTTCCTTCTTCTTTTGTTGTTGAGCTTTGAGTTGACCTTGAGTGTTCTCCATTATTGCAAAAGACAAATTGTATCATCCTTCTTAGTTTCTAATTTTCTTGGAAATACTTATACTTCTCCAGGATATTTATTCTGAATATTCATTATCATCGTCTCTAGTATTCTTCTCTCTTTATCTTGAAAAAATTGGTTTAATGAGTATTTTGATTTCTTATTCCCAACTTGATCTTATTCCTTCTACTTTCCCATGAGTTAGCGTATTTCTTTTAGATGCTGTCTTAGAGCCATCGTCATTCTTATGCCTGCATAGTTCTATAGATGCAAGCATACAGATTTTTGTACCTCAAGAGAATACATTTCATTGTCACCAGGACTTACCATTAGTTTGTGTTTGCCAAACAGCATCAGACAGGCCCCAAAGAGCAGGGAATACAAAAAACACAGAGAACTGCTTAGGATGAGGTTTCCACAGCAGTAGTGCTATTATACAGGCAGTGTTTGTAATTGTGGCTGTTGGTTTAGAAAGAGAGAAGAGACATATAGATGTGATTATATACAGGACTGATAGTGGTAGAAAATGTTTTTTATTCTTCCCCCAACTACAGCACAAGGCAGTCTAAAAATCTTTCTGGTTCACTGAGATTTCTGCTGACTGAATTGATATCACATGAAATACAAGACAATCCAAGCCTCTGACAGTCTTCAGTTCATAATTCTGAGCAGTGTCCTGAGCTGAGACTTTCTAATTGCTGATATGGCTGTTAGACCAGAGGACACACACTGTCCTCGAGCAGAAGAAGGAGCTGCTGAAAGACTTGCAGTCACCATGTGAGTCATGTGGAAAGGGGGACCAAAACACCCTTCTGGTCTCCTTGTCACATCTTTAAACAAGGTTTCCAGGGCCAGAAGAAGCAGTTAAGGATACCTAGAGGGTCCAGTGGCTTTTGGCATTTCTTTTAAAAAGTGACTTGTAAATGAGTCATTGATTCCTCACCCTGCAGGTGCACTTTCACAGACTGAGTACAAAGACCACTAATCAAAACTGAGAGGTTCAGAGGTCTTTCAGTACTAACACTAGACTATGTTTTTTGTTTTTTGGGGTTTTTGTAATTATTGTTACTATTATTTTGTGGTTTTGTTTTTTTTTTAAATCTGGGTTTCATAGCTGTGAGACAGAGAGATGTGTGTGAGACACAAATGTGGGGCAGACAAAGAATCTTTGAACTAGTGACGGTAGCATAAAGGACTCTAAATTTCTTCTTACTTGTCCTGATTTAAAATTTGCTCTGGAGAAAATGCTTAAAATATCTAGATGCACATTGATCCAATCAGTGATGTTTCTAATAATATAAATTACTCTGTAGAGGAAATAAATCATTAGTAAATTTCAGTGTGCATAGTGCATACAGAGTCACAAAAGAAATATTTCTTGGTATTTTTTATACCTCCATTACTCTGTTACTCATTGGAACAATGTTCTCTGGAGAGGGACATGTTCTTAAATATGCAAATATCTTCTCAAGTCAAAATGAAAATGACTGTCCTATACAAAAGCCCTTAGGTTATTCTAGCCTGACATTCTGGAATATGGCTTTCTTTTATGTTTCTCCCTACTAGAATCAGTAGTGAAAAGAGCACCAGGTCAATCTTTAAAAATTTTGCTGAAATTTCCTGAGCGACTCAGGTCAGTGGTGATTTGCTTTCACTCCTTGAAGATCCAGAGTTTTCAGCTCAGGAGAGAAATCCTTCTCTGTTGTAGTGCAAGCCTCAAATCTGAGTTATAAGGTCATTTATCACTGGCTACGTTAGAGCTATAAAGCACCAAAGGCACCTTCTGCATAGATACTGCCCTCAGTAAAAGGGTGAACTTACATCATCAGCAAAGTAATGTGAGGCAAAGACTCCAGTTCAGTGCTTAGATGTGAACTGTGCTGCCTCTCTTCTCATGAACGAAATTTGTGAAATCTGGCTTCTGATTTTGATTTTAATTCATAGCTGACAGCAAGTTATCCCTTTGTAGCACATGCAAAGAGGGGAGCACCAGTTTTGATCTATTACATGAGGTGACCAGTCATTCAATAAACCTTTACATACCTAATGCAAATAGAAGTTTTCTACCCGTGAACTGAGAGATCTTCCCAAAGAGCAGAGAGCACAGAGAATTTACAGCTGCAAAGCAGATCATCACGTAGCCAACGTAATGTATCCCCAGGGCACAGGTCACATATGCCTGGAAGAGAAAAGACAGTGGTGTCACATTTTCTTCAGTGAAAATATACAGCTAAGGTTCAAGGGTCTTAGCCTGAGTATTTGGTAAATAGCCAGCATGGATGAGATCAAAGGAGCACAGCTGGAAAGTTTGCTGACAAGTCCCTGGTGTATTGACATAGTTGACCTACAGCAGCAATATTCTTAACCCAGTTCCCAATCAGTCTGATGCCATGCAAACAGAGCAGTAACAAGCAGAACAAATCAGAACACTGCTTGCTATACAAATAAAACTGCTGGAGGTAGAATGAAGAATTTTTTGCCCTTTCCTTCATAGCCCAAGAGATGAAAATTGACAGTTGAAACTATGGCCATTACAGAGCAGCTCCCAAGAAATGAAGAAGACGTTATCTATTAGAGTGTATGACCAATGGAGGTGGCCATGGAGTGCTCCTTTCAATCCTTTCCAGCACAGCAGCAAGTGCACTCTTCCATCTGTTTATAGGCAAAGTTTGAAAGCTGAAACATCAAATAAGCATTTTGGGAAGATTGGCCCCTTTCTTTGGAGGCTTTCTCAACAAATGCCTGGAGAACACACCTGTTGTGTGTCTATGTTTGTAGAGATACTAGAGGAGCAGAGGTGGGTTTAATAATTTCGGTCCGTCAAGGTTGGGACCTGTTGGACTACTGACTGATGAGGGCTTCCAGTCAACCACGTTGAGGACTTGCCCTCATATCATAAAGGTTGTCAAATAAAATATGTGATATGTGTGCTGACTTGCACTTACACAAACTATAGAGAAATCAGAAAGAAAGAAGATATAAAAGCTTTGCTGGCTTCTGGCTTTTGTCCCAGTTTGTTATTTACAACAAGCTGAAGAGTTTGAACTTGTAGCTCTCTGCCGTGATCTCCACTGGTGAGTTAAGCTCTCTACTGCACTCTTTTTGAGGCTGTTCCAAGGGACATATTTACTGCTGGCCTCTCCTGTTGAAGATGTCACTCAGAGTTCATTCAAGTAGAAGTAAGCAGTAATTTAGCAATCTACAAATCACCATTGAGAACATCATCATTTAACAAGTAAATATAGATCAGATGCAATAGTAAGACACAAAGGCACAAAAAAAGGTTAGACATAAATAGATTTTCATTCTCATCCACACCTTTGTGTAGTCACCAGAAAGAAATCCCTGTTCAAACCCACTGTACATTGTCAGAGGGATTAGAAGACACTGCCTTTTATCTTTAAGATGCTGGAAAGTTGCTAGGAACGTAGACCAAAAAGGTGTCTCTAGTTTTTCTTTCTCAGTCTCTGCTTGATCAGATTTGATCTGGTCCAGAAATATAATAATCAGCAACACAGCTAGCACACCACTAGCTGCAAAACAAAACAAAACAAAACAAAAACAAGAAGTTCATGAAAAACTGAGGAATGCTGAAAGAACGATGGGAAGTCGCTTGCTGCTGTTATTGTTCTGACTTAGTGCTTAGCTCTCTGTGGGATATTTTGGCAGATGCCTCTGATTCCACTTCAGCGTAAAGGCCGTTTCTGTACAAACAAGAAGGCCTGATCTACATTCACATCTTCTGCATACAGCTGCACAAATCCCCTCAGCTTAACTGTGACTATCCTGTTGTGACAACCACCGGACCAGCTGCACAGCCGCAGAGGGTGATGACTCACCCTGCCAGGGCAATCCAGGGGTGCGGGGATGGGGAGCTGGCCAGGAACAGCTCCCTCAGGAGCTATCAAAAGGCTTTAAATCAACACGCGAGAGGAATATTCACTTTCAGCGCCAAGGTTTCCATGGCTGGAGGGGATCTTCTTTCAAATGCATGGAAAGAAAAATAAATGCTGTCTTGGATCCCAATCTATGTTGTGCTTTTAAATTCTTTTTTCATTCTTTTTTTTTTCTTTTTTCTTTTTTTTTTTTCCAGCTCAGAACCATGGTATGAGTATGGAATATGTGCTGTTTTGAAGATGATAGTGAGTAACTCTATCTAACTTGAAAAAGATGAAAGTTACATCTCTGAACCTATAACTTCCTATGAAAGAAAACATAAGGTAGTTAATCAGAAAACGGTCATGCATGTATCAGTCTAGATTTGTTGCTTGTGTAGTGAATCAATACAATTCCTTTCATGCTATTGAGAAGATAAATATGTCTTATAATATACATGAAGCAGATGTAGGTTCACAATTGACTGCTTCATTATGAATGCAGGGCACGATTATGTTTCCTCTCTTACTTATGCTGACTAGAATTCCATCCATGGAACAAGTAGAGATCAGAGTAAGAGGAGAACTAGGCACCTCCTCCCATCCTCTCTGCCTATTTAATGTGCTCCTGTGTTATGTGTATGGCTTTTGTCTCTTCTGTGAACTTTTAATGTCTAAATACATCAGTAGATTTACAACAAATTTTCTCAAATTTTTATTGTTTGTTATTTTTCATCCATGTCTCCCAGAATGAAATCATATTAACCAGTATCCTGGTTCCCCACTGTGGCTGAGCTGTAAACCCTTCAGGATGTAAGTTATTGATGTTTCTGCCAAGGTGTCTATTAGTACACATGGGCTAACTGCAGGACTTACATGGGCGAGAGCTGGACATCCACATTTTCACGAAAAATATTCTAACAAATATGTCAAATGAATCAAGAGCAATTAGAGGAGATAATAGCATGGCTTAAAGTGGTTGGTATGAAAATAAACAGAAACATTCACAGTCCTTGAGAAAACTAAACAACAAAAGACTTAGTTTTGTCTCCATCCAAGCTGGGCAAAATACTTATTCAGCCACCAAATACAGGACATGTTTAAAAACATATGTGAATCAAATATTTAGCTATTTGCTTTCCCTTGAGGTAGGGAAAGACGTATCTTTTATTAAGGCCTTAAAAGAAAACTGAAACCCTTCTGTTGTGGGGTCAGTAGACAGCAGGGTTGCATTCATTTTGCATGAGCAAAGCCTAAGGGAGTGATGTATATGTTAGTCATCAAATTTAAATTTAAACTTGTGAGACAAACCTGCCTTTAGGAGAAAGTAATCAGCTCCAGTACCTTCTGGAAGGGAAATGGGGGGATATTCTTTACATTTTCTCACCAATTAAGAATGAAGGCTGGGGACTGTGGAAGGGTTTGCTGCAATGCCCTTGTCCCATGAAGGTTGGGTCTACCTGGATCAGTTGAAGTGTATGATAAATTCTACACATCTGTCTCAGCACAGAGAGTGCATCTATGTTCAGAGACTGCAAAAATATTTTAATAGAGCTAAGGTGGCATATTGCCTTGCCAGATACTTCTCTTTATTCAGAGGATAACTTGTTTTGAGTTAGATACCTTTTGAAATTTCCTCACTCAATGTATATTTGTACATCTATTTGTCTTTCAAATTTTTCATAGCATCAGCCTTCCCTGTGTTTGATTCTTTTATAGTTTATACAAGAAAGGCCTAGAGCAGCTTTATTTAGTAAATGGGAAACATGGCAATTTGCCTAGTGCTTCTCTTCACCTTTGCTTTTCACACTAAGGTATTCAGGCATCACAACTAAGAGTTGACTGAAGTTGTAAAATGTCAGCAGGGATTCAAAAACCTTCCCTCTAATGATTGCTTGTTCTGGGAGCTGTGGTTCAGTCCACCTCTAATTAAAATATAGTTCTTGTGTTAAAAGTGTTTTATCTGTGAGGGGACACCAGTCAGTTCTGGTAGGCATCCCACAGGACTAGAAGTTGGTGAGTTCAAGTACTGCACTCTGGGCTGCTCTTACCATCTTGGACCTCTGCATGCGTATATATTTAAATTTGCCCTATACAATCAGTAACTAGATCACTATTACTGATTCTGAAAATAGTGAATTTAAAATTACCTCATGCATATCTGGATAAGCTGCTGGAATCCTGTAACTGGAATGCGGGAATACTTACGAGTCTAGCCTGTAGAGGAACACTGACTTTGGGTGAAACAATGGGGTCACCATAATGGACTTCAACTTTATTCCAGGCAAAAAGCATAAAGAATGTCTTACTTCCTTAGATAAAAATGATACAGCTCTGGTATAAAGCATTCAAAACTATCTAGGAAGGAGTCATTTACAGGTCTCACATATCTTATTTCCCTTTAGCAAATTGGATTGAAGGAGCAAGTCAGAAACTTAATCTGCAAAGTCATGCTAGATTTCAGAAGTACTAGGTTCCCTATCAGTGATATTAATTAAAGATTGTGTTTATTACTTACCAGTGTAGACTCCTAACAGTGTGTAGATTAAAGAGTTGGAGGGTTTTGCTGACTCAGTGGAGTTGGTGCTATCAGTCAAACAGTTGTATGCTCCACAGCATGCCAGGTCTTCCTCTGAGATTTCCTCTAATGCAGTAAGAACCAAAAGAAAGGCATGTCAGTGAAGAGATCAGGTAAGCGCACACTATATTTAAGGATAGAAGAAGAAATGAATCCAATGATTGGTCCTGGTTTCAAATCCTTCCTGACTAGAGATGATTAACTTCAGAATCCCAGTTTAACACACAAAAATTTGGTTTAACAGAAACAGCAACTCAAGACCAAACACTAAATTGATGGTTACATGGAGATAAGGACTAAAGTTAAAGGTTGAAATCTGAATCCAAGCTCAATTTGAAGTATTCAAAGTTCAAGTGCATACCTCTACCTCTTAATCATAACACCCCACAAGGCAGGTCCCTTAGTTTACACCATCACTGAATTGAGGGACCAAAATTCTTACAGCCATTGCACTTCATCCATCTCTAGATAATTTCTGTATATGTTATAGGAACAGAAACTACCTCAAGACATCTTTTTGTTTTATAAATTCAAATCATGATTGCCCTGTAATACAGTTTTCCAAGAAATACACTTTTCTTAGCTTTATTATTTTATTACTGGCTTTATAGCTTTCTGAGAACATACTGGAAACTAAATCAATTGAGCAGGGTCTGGAGTAAGACCTTTGCTTTGTCCAATCCTATCAGTATTGTGTTGGGCATATGTCAAAGCCACACACACACAAGCGCTCATGCACACTGTATCACCATGACACCATGCCTGCTTCCTCCAGTGCCCTCTTAGTAAAGAATGAATACTAAACCAAAGTGTAAGCTTGAATAAGCTGTGTAATAGAGAAGATGATAAAGAAACATATAATTATGTTGACGCATTCACTGTAGAATTTGTCACAGGTCCAAGTCCAATAAAGGGCAATACAGTTGTACCTTGGCATATTTCCTTAAGTAAGAGCTGATCTGTAATTTTTCAATGAAGGGTATTGTGTAACTATGTGTAGTGTGTTTCTCCTCATTGCTTCCACTCAGAGCTGCTGCAATGTGAATCAGCTGTTTAACTAGCCTTGTAAACACCTTAAGGCTTAACATCAGATAAAATTTAATAACACAAACAAAATCATTACCTCATTACAGCCACTGGCTACTAAAATAGACCTTCAGCAAAAATTGGACAATCAGAACATCAGTAAAATTACCATATGCAAACGGTGAGTCAGATGAGTGAGATGTGGAAGTGTGTAAAATAAGTTTTTTATCTGTTTGTGCATTATCCAAAGGTGCACATGTAATTAGTGACATGGAAGCTCCAAGGCAGGGTTTTCACTGTTTCTCTGGAATTAAGGCTACAATATTGATGAGTGAGACAGGATGACTCTCATAATTTACACTGAATACTGTTTTCTGGTGTAGTATTACCTCATGATGCAATTTTGCCTTGCTGTGTCCGGATGCAGCAATGCAGGAAATGTGTCAAATGTAGATATATGTCTGAATTCTGTGCATTTTGATTCTGCACATCCTTCTGACTGCTCAGTGAAATTATACATTTTAAATATATGGGTAGTATGGATGGATACCTTTTGTTGCACTGTCAGAGGAGAGAAAAATATGTGAGTAACCGTAGATTCTTACTCCCTCACCTCTGCAAAGAAGCTCTGTCTAGATTAAAGTTGAGTCTCAATGAGAAGGTACAGTAAAGAAGCTTATGGTATAACTGCTCATCGCTGTTGTGAAAATATGCAAGGCCTTTGGCTTTGACAACTATACACAGCACATCTTCCAGGAACACAGCATTTTCTGATATTCTATATAATTAATTTAAAAAAAATTAAAGAGTTTCTTTAGAATTTGGAGGAACATCCTCAGATGAAAAACTAGGAAGGGATTTGCAAAACAACAACAAAAAAAATAGTGGTTTAGTCCTCTTATTAAAATGATATGTGCTGTGAGGCAGAGGAAAGTAAAATATTACAGTCTATGCAGACCCCACAGCTGCACCACAGCCTCTGCCTGCCTTGCAAGTGAAATCAGAACAGTCTCTCCCGAGACATCTTGTGGCTCACTGATCAAATCAGCAGGGCTCTGCTACACTTGAAGCAGCCCATTAGCATTCCACTCTAATGGTGTTTCATCTACAGTTATTTGGGTTTGAAGGAAGCCTGATTCTCCAGAAGTATCACACCTTGTGACATCTACTTTGCTATATACCCAAGGATTCAAAGATTGAAACCTGATACCAGCTCCCTGACACTTAAACTAGTACCTATTTGAATACTCTTCAGAGGACATACTGCTTCACTGAGTCAGGGAAGAGAGTTAAATTCTTGCTACTCATAGTAACAGTGTATATGGAAAGCTCTTCCCATGACAACCCTGTTGTGACTTTGACAGGATAAGGAATCATTACAGGAGACTGTAATGATAATATGCCATAGCATTTTGAATCTCTAAGGTGGCATCCAAGTATTAATTTATATTCACAACTGCCCTTTTAAAGCTGACACCAATTACATGCATGGGAAATCACTGCTGTTGAGTGATTTCTTCAAGCTACTTTGGCATCTGCTGTCTGAGCCTGAAATATAGTAGAGGAGGCCTGGCACGCAGACTCCTGCCAACAGTTACTGCTATTTCTTCTTGACAGTTCTGTAGAGCACTGATTTTCAGCAAGCACCAGCATCAACTTGACTACCCTTGAATGTTTAAAAGCAAACTAATCCAATCCAACTTTGCAAAAAGGTTGTTTCAGTGTTTTGCCTTTTGTTTTAATCCAATTTAAATAGAAGTCAGATGTAGAGGATTGTCACTGCCAGCAGCCTATCTATGCTTTACAGCACAGGAGTGGAATTAAAACAGAATTCGATAGATATCTATTTTTGAGTTTTTTGCCTGAACTCTCTTTATGGCTGATGAAGAGTTGATAGAAAATAGACACTTTTAGAAAGCAATTTAGCCCATCTATTTCAGATATCTATCTTCAGATGAGTTAACTCACATCCGAAGTGTCTGTTTCCACTGACTGAAGAAACTCCACTGGAGAAATTCACCTTTTATCTATCTTCAACTAGCTGATGTTTATAGAAAGAAATGCCAAAAATTTTAAATATATTTTACCTTTGGTGGAAGACTGGCTAAATATCAAGGATGAGATAAGATTTCCCCAGATGCCAGAGGACTGAAATACGAGAAAGAAGACCCCGAAGTACTGGTTGATAATGTCTTTTGCATTTTTTCCTTCTTTCTCAGCATATGAAGTGCCAGCAATGGTGAGGTAAGTGCATTTGGCAGACCAGAGTGGTGCTCCTCCTAAGCCCAGGATCACGGAGGTGGGGATTAGTGTGTACCTGCGAGAGAACACTATATTTAGCATAGTTGTTGTCCATTAGCATAAAAATCATTTGCCCAAAGATCCAGAGGCAAAAGTAGCCATAAAAGAAATAGATTGATCCTTTGTATGACACCATGAATCTGCTACATGGAATCAAGAAATGTCAGTCTTACAAAGTTTGGGACATGTAAGCACTCCCAGCTCTGTCAAGGGACTAGGCCTAAGATAGGCTGACTAGGTCTGTGCTCATGTGCTTTATCTTCTTGCAACTGAGAATTAAATCGCACCTGCACTTGAGAAGATGAATCACAACTTTACTCCACAGTGATGCATCCCCTGTCTCTGGAGAGAGGAAGTTTTTCATCCACTCTGAAAGGTGAAGGCAGGAGCTAGCCTCTCCCTGTGGTCCTCTTCTCCCAGAGCTACCGCCTGAAAGATAGCCTTTCCTTCAATCTTTTTAAAAACAGTCCTAAAAGTATTTGGCTTTTAAATTAAACTTCTGATTATTTTTTTTCCCGAAAGAGGAATCTCTGCTACAAACATGAGTTAGAGAAGCAACTTCAGGTGGGTGAGTGGATGCATTCGTCCTGACTTTTTGCACATTTTCAACTCTCTGGTTCACCTGCTACCAGATTTATTTGTCTCTACTTCTTGCGGGCAACACTTTTGTATCCAACTTCCTAATCTACAACACAGAGGTAGGGTAGGAATTGAAAAGAAAATGAAGAAAGAATTTTACCCTTACTTATTTTGTTCAAACACAGTAGGCAGGGTTAAAGTTTAAATTGTACCAGCTAGCATAGAAGTTCCCCAAAGAGAAGGCAATGTAGCAGCACATAGAGATTGCAATGGTCCACTTGCAGCCCAACTTCTTGATGAGGATTGGAGGGAGGAACATGGATGATAAGATGAGTGCAGCATAGAGAACGCTTAGGGAAGCAACGCCCAGGCCTTCTTCTGAGTTGAGACTGCTCTGCATAAACCAAAACAGTTATTGAGACAAATTTTATCACAGGTCATAGTATTATAATATACAGTCAGCAGCTTCAGAGAGAAACAGAGAGATACCACAGCTGGGGCTGGATATTACTCTCTCCTTTTCCCAAATCGTCTTGATTATAGATTTATGGTCCTTCTCACAATGATAGAACAGTTTTGAAAATATGATACAAAACCAGGTGAGGGTCATTCAGATTCAAAGCTTCAGTAACTCAGACCTTAGATTATTTTTTTTGTGTTTCTCTTTGAAAGCAAGTCAAAGGATGGATAACCTCTTTTCTTGGCCTTCACTTGTTCAAAGAATCACAGAATATGATGAGTTGGAATAAACCCACAAGAACCACTGACTCCAATCCTTAGCCCTGCACAGGACCATCCCCAAGAGTCACACCATATGCCTGACAGTATCATACAAATGCTTCTTGAATTCTGTCAGCCTTGGTGCTGTGACCACTTTCTTGGGAAGCATGTCCCAGTGACCAACCACCCCCTGGGTGAAGAACCTTCTTCTAATATCCAACCTAAACCTCCTTTGACACAACTTCAGGCCATTCCGTGGATCTTATCACTGGTCACCACAAAGAAGAGATCAGTGCCTGCCCCTCCTCTTCCCCTCACAAGGAAGCTGTAGACTGCAATGAGATCTCCCCTCAGTTTCCTCTTCTCCGGGCTGAACACACCAAGTGCCCTCAGCCGCTCTTCACACAGCTCCCCCTCAAGGCCCTTCACCATCTTCACTGCCATCAGGCAGTCAGGAATATCTTCAGATCTGCATTGCAAGGGCTGACTTTGCAACAGTGGAATATTCTTTGCTTTAAACTGCAGGACCGATAATTTCTAAATTCTTCAGAGGCTGAGATCCAATATCCTAATAGACTTACAGTAGACCTTTGTAGTTGGAAGTAATTTATTCACCCGCATTTTGACAAAGGAGGAATAACGTTTCACTGATCTAACCAGATGCTATAGTTGTATGCTCAAAGTAGCTCCCCTCTTCTCTTGATTCTGTGAAAGTTGAAATGAGAAGATCGAGTTGTGAGACCTGGACAAGCTTGAAATGTATACCCGTGTTTTGTAAACTGGCAGAGAGGCTTCTTGATCTCAGAAGATTTATTTCTGAAACATCACATGCCTGATTTTGTCAGCTTGAACATTCAAAAGGTAGAAAACAGGCCTTCAAAATCATATAATTAGCTTAATTGTTACTGTCTGGGGTTTCTTTGGGGGGCCTGGGTAGCAGAAAATGGAAATGAATTATGAAATTTTTTAATGTTCTAGCACTTAACCTAAGTGTGCACAATTTCTGATGGTGGGACTGATTTGCAGATTCTTTGGTTTATTTTCCTCTGCCTCATTAGTCTCCAAAACTCATAATATCTCCATCAGGGTTTGCAGCTGTTTTTGCAGAACTTCCCTGAACTCATAATCTGACAATGCCAGCTGAGAGAAGATGTTCAAGGAGAGAATGAGAGAGATGTACAGGGACCCCTTTCTGAAATGAGGTCAAGCCCTTGCTATTGCAAACAAGTGCA
Source organism: Formicarius rufipectus (assembly GCA_013399695.1). NCBI lineage: Eukaryota > Metazoa > Chordata > Aves > Passeriformes > Formicariidae > Formicarius > Formicarius rufipectus. The sequence continues at coordinate 625,264 of VXAU01001879.1, read as the reverse complement.
TCATGTTATGTGTCAAGTTCCACTTTTAAGGCATACAGATTTCCAATCCAGTGGAAATATCCAATCCCACTGATCATGACCTTACGTTAATATCCTGCCTAAAGTTGCTTATGAATAACTTATATCCATTTATTAGTCACGATATCAGCAGAGTCTTCTAGTCTGAGAAGTTTCTCCTTGTGTATATCTACTCTGAAGCATTCATAGACAGCAACAGTAACCCTCGGTCTTTTATGTTGGCTAAACAAAAGTGCTCTAATGGTATCCTGAGAATTCAAGTCATTCTAGAAAGCCAGCTCTGCTACTTCGTTTTAGGATGTTAATGCCAGTAGAAGCCACAACTGCCTTTGATTTAAAATAATGTGTTTTTTACTATTGCGTTATATCATGATCCCAGTAATTACTGTATTATTTTATATTTAAATTATTCAATTGTTTGGGTATTTTTTATTATTTTATATTGTTGTACAGTAATATTGATTATAAAATCACAACAATTTAGAAATACTAAAACAAACAAACAAGCCACCTCTTTCCAGAAACTGAATTTGTTTTCCATTTTGTAATACCTTCTTTTGAAAAAAAAACTTCAGGTAAATTTTGTTTTTATTCAAACAACTTTGTGGATCTAAAGAAGTAGCATGCCAAAAGTATTTAAATACTATTTAATACTATAAACTATGATACTATAAAAACTACTATTAGAGAAATGCCAGAATATTGAGGCAAATTAATGTCCTAACCGACCTCATAAAAATATTCTGCATGCCTTCCTTACAGAGACCATGGAAAGATGGATGTGTTTCATACTACCAGCTGTCCTGATGCCCTTCCAGGCCAACTGTCCCGCTAATCAGTGGAACATCTCCACTTACCTGTAGACTCTGGAGTCCTCCATAAGCAGTAAAGAGAAATAGAAATCCAAAAGAAATGACCAAAACATTCTTAAGATTCCTTTCCATGTTGATTCATAGAAGACAAAAGGTCTGCCAGTGGGCAGAGCTGATCCAATTATTCCAGGGGATGATTTGAGTTGGAGAAAAACAGCTTATGTCTTGTTGGAAAAGGTTACTTCTTTCTGTGTTTGTAGAGGAAAGAGTTGTTAATTATTTGAAGATTGGCCAGTGAACTTTACTTTTATCAGTACTGAAAACTTGTCATGGAGTTGTTACTCATTCACCTGTTATGACTTAGGCAATAACTGGCAGTCCCAAAGGACATCTATCATGTTTTATTACATAGATATATAAGTCACTTGCAGCACTTGGACTAATTTGAGTATTGCAGTTGTACATTATATGCCAACACAGAAATAAAAAAATAAAAAAAATGCAAGCAGTGAAATCTGTTTCTGGCATAAAGATACATTAATCCATAAAGGGCAAAGATTGAATGATCGTACTGACATCTATATTTGCCCTATTGCTTAACTAAGGTTACAAAAGCATATAAGGAAATGAGATTGTGTTACAACACTCACGGCATACATCAGCTCTACAGCTGTGCAGCACAGAAAAACAAGGCTGCTGGCTGCTTGGCAAGTGAGAAAATCTTAATTCGTGGGGAAATCCATGTCTTTGTTCTTTGAAATTTACCATGTCATACTCACAAAAATAATTTTTCCCCATCTTTCTTGTCAACTCAGAAACCAAGAAGAAAGGTGAATTGAGCAGATAAATGGAAAAGTAATTTCCTCTCTTCTTGCCCTATGCCTGGCAGGATGAACAAGACCCTTCCTGCAGCTGTGGCAGAGGAGGGATTTGAACTTGGGAACAAAGTGGAATCCAAAGAAGTCCATGCTACAATGTAAACAGATTCAAGTGGAAATAGTCTGTAGGGTGGCCATAGTATCCATTGGGAAAGCACAGCTAACACTTGGTCAAATCCCACTAGATGGCACAATTTTTCTTCCCATGGAGACATCTGAGGGTGAGGGGAGGAAGCATTAATGCATTAATTCATTTAATACATAAAAGAGTTCACAGCTAGTTCCTGCTTTAGAGAAAAATGCAGCGTGTGCCTTTTCATTTTCTTCTTTTGTCTTAAAATCTTGCATGAAATAATGCAGAAAACGTAATCTTTCATTTCTCTATTGTCAATGATTCTTCTGTGTTGCAAATCTAGATAGCATATTTTTATTTTACAAGTTTCTATGCTCAGCATGCAAACACTGTGAATTAGATCACAATTATGCTGTTTTTTGGCAGTGTTTGTAAGCCTCTACAAGGCATTTAGACCTGAAACTGAATGTACTTTCCCCCATCTTTTTATTTTTATATACCCTTACAATTTTGAGGTGAAAATATTACGCAAGAAATCTACACCTGGTGAAAGCATGACTCTTTCTGGTTTTGAACTCCTTAGAAAAAGTCTGTAGAATTCTAGAGATTTCCAATCACAGGTCAAAAACAACTAGAAACATTATTGGGAATATGTAAAAATAATGCTTACTCTAAACAAAACCATAATGATCATCTTCTCCAGAAGAGGCAAGAAAGAATAGAGCAAAGAGCACTGAGTTATAAAAGACTTTTAGTTCTCTTTCTTGACCTTAACAGTAATAACAACAAATATTTTAAAAAATCAGCAGTAATTGAAACATTATTTTTAAAATGCAGTGTTGTACAGATTATCTGATCAGCACTTCTGCTCTGGAGGAACTCTTAACTCCTAATTCAGTCATGATCTCTTAGCAATGAGACAGCAATTGGACAGCATAAGGGCAATGGGTATTTTTTTTCTGTTTAGGGGGGTTTTTTTGTCTTCTTTCCACTGATCAAAGGCATTTCAGCCTGTTCCACATCCCTTGAAGCCCAGACCTTTGGGTTATCCAGCTGACTGGTCCCAAGCCTCTCCTTAAGAATGTGCCGAATCTTTACCAAGGAGATCTGATAAGGCCAAGGATCTTTTCATTTGGTACCAGGCAGCTGAGGCTCCAGCAGGCCTGCAGTGTATCAACCCTGACATTTCTTTCATTCTTTCTGCCAGTCTAACTAAGATAAAGTGAGCAAGCCTCAGGAGCCATGCACTGAATTTGGGGCTTAGCTTTTGCACAGAAGATTGCAGCCACCAAACTGAAACAGTCTCGAAGAGCACCATCACCAGCATAGGAGATAGCAGAGGCTGGTTAAATTGATGGCTCCATCCCACAGCAATTACATTTGTTTTCTGGTGTTTATTTTCTCAGTGTAAATGAGAGCAGTCTTTGCTCAAAGGATTATAGCACCAGAGGCTAATCTTTGGTGGGAGGGGGGGTTGTGCTTCATAATTATCTTTCCCCTCTTTACTCTATTCTGGTTAAATATATTGTATAGGCAATTATTTTAACCACAACACCCAGAATACTCATAATAGGATTTTCTGTTTTCAGAGGCTTTCTGTTAGTTAGTTAGTTCCTTGGTGGTTATAGTATCCGTAGAATCTATCTGTGGAAAGAAGGAGTGCCTATATAGTGTTTTCTTTCTTGCTGTGAAAGCTTGGCCACATCACTCTTGTTCTCCTCCTTCACCTGCATTTCTGTTCTGCTTCTTTTGGAGTTGAAGCAGAATGACTAAATGTGGCATATGTCTTGCAAAGTCCAGCCATTCTGACAGGGGCATTGAAAAAGACAGGCTGTTACATGTTGGGAGATGGTCACAACTTAGATGTGAGATCCATAACACTGAGCTGAATAGATCAAGCAGTAAAAGCTGCTTTCTCCCAGGAAGGGGGTTGGAAGGGAGTTGCCAGTCAGTGAACTCATTTTGCCCACAAAGTTGGAGGAAAATAACTTTTGTTTGCCAAAGGCTCTAGAATTGTGAGTTGTTCCTGTTTGCCTCTAAAGGTCTAAACAAGTCTCCAGTATTTCAGATCTCATTTCCAAATTTCTGGTATTTCCCAGGTGTCCTTTCAAAAACTTCTCCTTTTCCACCATGCAATGCATCCACAGATACTGTCCTCTCATCTACTCTCCAAGGATTCCCTCTACATGCATAGCAGTATAGGCATCACTTTGCCACTTCTCTCTGAATCCTACTTGCTGATGTGCCATGTCTTTCTCTGGAGTCACCAAAAGTCTATCCCGATCGTCCTTTAAGTCCTTGATGTATGCTGTCGTTCCTTGCTTCCTTCCTGCTTCGCTGTTTCTGAGCCATCATCCTGCCTGTATCTCCCTGCTTCTCCTTTTTTACCTCGTCTCCTGAGTGCCAGCAGACGTTTGGATTCTTAAGGGAGTGACCTGAAAACTGCTGGTTCTGTTCCCATTTCACAGGCTGTTATACCACTTTTAGCAACACTGGCTGTAAAGTCTCTCTCTCTCTCTCTCCTCCCTTAGCACTTCCCTTAATTTCTCACAAGGCCCTTTTCCTCCAGCTTCACTACTTATTCCTTAAGGAGGAGGAGGAGAGACACCTGGTCTTCTGGGCTGAGAGCCAGCTCATGGTAGAAAGGGGACCAAGTGGAAAAAGATCAGAGAAGGTGCAGGCTTGAATGGAATTGTGACTTTTTTTATCAGTAAGACCACGTAGGAGGCTTTCCCTGTAGGACACTTGTCTGCTCTGCTGAATGCAGCTGTCCAAATAACCAATATTGTCTTTATAATACAGACAAGACTCAATTTAGGATAGGATGATGTGATGCCAGTCCAGACTCATTCATAAATTTGGATGAGCTGTAGAAACAGTTTCTTAAAGTGCTTGGCTTCTTATAGATGTTACTCACTTCCTGAGATTTGCATCACTTTTGACTGGAACTTTCAATGCATGAACGCATCTATGAAAGTGTTCACAGATACTAATTCAGTATTAGGAAGAGATTCAATCATTTTGAAGATAAGCCCCTACCCAGTAGCAGCCAACCTCCCTGCAGAGGAGTGCTAAGGAGATGGTCCTCTCCAGGCTGACAGATGCCTAGGAATGATCCCCTTTTCTCCACCAGAACTGTGTTGCATTCATTCTTTTACAATAAAGAACTTTCATCTGGTTCACACTCAGTCCAGTCAAACTTTACTTTCTTAAAAATTTTGCCTGACTACCGATATTATACATGTGCCTTGACGTGCTTTTTAGATGTTATGGAATAGCTTCAGTAATCTAATTTCTGATCCTAAAGCAGCAACTGTGACTCATTGGTAAGACTTAACACCCTGCTAAGATAAACATGCCGCTGTTGTGATCTGTGCTTTTATAATAAATGGGTAGGAAGGCGGATCCTGCATATGAACAATGGACTTTTGTATGGCAGTGGCTCTGATGTCTTAAGAGCCATTTACTGGAAGCTGCTTGACTGCATAGTGTTTGTTAAGAAATTCCTTGCACACACCCATGATGAGGGCTGGGAGAATGGGACTCTGTCAGCAACCCAAACCATGTACATTTTCACTCCTCCGTTTTGGTTCAGCAACAGCTGCTCATGTTAATAATATCCTCTATCAGGCTAGCACAACCAAAGATCTATAGTGGTCAGTCAGGAAGCCCCTGCTTTTTCAAGGCTATCACCTAGAGATTTGTAATGAGTTTATCAGCCTGTGGAAATAAAATGAGGAGAGCTGGGCCGCTTAAAGACATAGTAGTGTAGATACCCTCAAGTCCAGTGCCTTCCACCTTTCAGTGTCCATTGGTTGCACCCATGACTGAAGACTGATCTAAGAGGAATATCTGCCATCTATTTACCACCCAATTGCCATCGATGTAAATATCTAGGTAGTATCTAGGTAAATATCTAGGAGAGGTAGTGAGTCTCTTCCTCTGCAAGCCTTTCTTCCACTCTTGCTTTTGCCACATAAAACGGCAGGAGCTGCAGAACAAAAAGGTGCTCTTGAGAACAAGAATTTTTTTAAGAAGGGCTGTACAGGCTCCTAGAGAGAAAGGTGCTGCTATGAGCAAAATAGAAAATCTATTAGAATTAATCAGAATAGGAAATTCTGCAGAAATTTTTGATGATGTAACTTCTTCCCTATCCCAGTAGATACTGCCAAGTGCCTGAGGCAGGTGTTTTACCTGGCTCTTTCTGTGACACAAAATATGGGAAAGGTCCATAACTTTCCCCTAGGGTGACAAAGACTGTCTTCCAGGTCTGAACACTAGATGCCTTCCCTTGTCCCAATATCAGCAAATAGCTCAGCCATCCAGGACACAGTTTCTCTACCAGCTGACCCTGACCCTTTTCCTCTGTCTGCAGTCCTGCCTTCTCCCTCCAATTGCAGGCCCATTAGGCTATATATCCTTGCATTCAAACAAATCAAATTACCTTTTCCAGTGACTTCCTGTACTTCAAAATTATGGAGCTAAGATAGACTGTCCTGGAAACAGAGGTACTGGAGTCCAGCTGGGGGAACCTCCTGATGGTTGCTGCTCTGAACAAACTGTGTTGTTCTGATCTTGCACTGACCTTTACAGAAACTGCCCCAGTACATTCCAGAGGGTTACAAAACTCCTATCCCATCCTTGACGGGAAATTCTTCACTGTCTATGTGAAACTTGAACCAAGAAGCAAACAGCATTTAGGAAGACAAGACCCATAGAACTCTACCTCTTGCTTATCATCTGAAATAATAATAATTATCATTTTATTTGCACTCTAGCTTGCCTATTCACCTGTATTCCACCAAACTGCTTCCACCTCCAGAGAAGTACTGAGGTAGCTAGTCAGTCATTCAATCCATTTCACAGAACTTGTTCGGTAACTTCATGATGGTGGGGCCTATCAGTCACCCACAGCACAGTATGATTAGCAAATAGGGAGGACTTGAAGGTGAAAACTGACCTCCTATTACCACCAGTTCATTAGCCATTTAGCAGTACCATCAGAATCGTTACTGCATAGAGAGTTGCAGCCTGAATTGCACCTGGAAAGTCATCCTTGTTGTATTTTTCCTATTAAAAGTTACTCAAAGAACCTGTTCCAGGATCTACTGCAATCACTGGAAGACTGCCTACTTTGGCAACAGTTCATTCAGTCCTTCATACTCCAGTGGATGAATGCCCTTGGCTTTCCCATATGAGAGACTTAAAGTTTGGCGAAGTCAGCTTAAGAACTGTAGGACAGCTCTGGAGAAATGTGGAGAAAACACTTTCCGATCAGCCAGCAGGAGATCTAGAAGCAGTATCTAGTTCCTAACAGACTGCTAATTTCAATAGGTTCTCTGTGAGAAAATATATTTCCATTCTGTTTGCTGGATTCCCTAAGGCAAACACGCAGATCAGAGTCAACTAAATACATCTGTAGCTACTTAAAAAAAATCAATATGATTAACTGTTAGAAATTACAAAAACATGCTAAACATGGATTCCTCCATGCCAGACGTCTGGAGGTATGGTAGTTCTAATTATTCAGCATTAAAGACTGGTATAATTAAGTTATATCTTACACATTCTCCTCCAGAGATAGCTTTTTAAGTGACTGTAAGTGCTTTTCTTACACAGACAAATAGAAAGAGCATACTACAGAAAATCTCAGTGTTCTTTTATTGTGAGATCTCTGCTCTGCAGGGGAAGAGGAAATCAGGGAGTAAAACTAGACCATATAGAGAAGAAGCAACAGAGAGTTTACTGGAGCAGATAAAGAAAAGCAGACAAATTAATGGCTTGTTTTCCCAATTACCAAATCCTTAAACTATCAAAATCTTCATATCCTCTTTAAATGTGCTAATGAAGATAAATTTTCACAGCTCTCTATTAAAAGAGCGGAACATGTATGAAGTGGCCTTCAGTAAACATACAAAATTCATGCTACAAAAGCCTGTAAAGAATGGTTTTCCAGTTCCCATTTCCCTCTGATACTTTCATCTCCTTGAAGCTGAACCTTTGCTGAGCCTGGAGGCTGTTTTAACCTATGGCCCCTGGTGGTGCCTTTGACTAGCATGGGATTAGGCAGTGCAGTGTGCATGAGCTCCTTCTCCAGAAGATCCTCCCACAATGAAGAAGAATGGTAAAAACAAATGGGATTTCAGTATTAATCTTGCTGTTCATAGTAGCTTTTGACTGGAACTGGAACTGGAACTGGAACTGTAATGAGACATAGTTTGGTACCAAATGGTGCAGGCTATAACCTAGCTGTCTGTTTACAAAATCCCTTTTCAGAGATGAAAACCCAGCCAGAAGGAGTCATCTATTTCTTGTCCTTGGCATTGCTATTGGAGAATCACTAGGACCTTAATCTCAGGGGCCAAAAGCATTCGATGCTTGGTTTTGCAACAAGTAGTATTCAAACCTATGCTTTGGGTTGCATTGTTTTACCCTTTATAAGTCAAGGTCCTGATATGGGCTTTTGATTAATTATACTTTTAAATCTTTCTCCTTTTTATTTACATTTTGGGTGTAGGTGCAGAATTCCAATGTAGATCAGCTTCTTTGGCAGCATGAGTAATGTAAACCTCAGAGAAATAGATTAAATATTGCAGCCTAAAGAGTTTGCTGAAATTACAATTCAAAATATGTAAAAGTCCTTTCAGATAAGCTTTTAAACAGAAGCACAGGTCTCATAAAGATGTAATCTACAAGGCATGTCAAAGGTTTTTGACATTTGAAATTATAGCTCCAGTTCTGGAGAGAGACTGTCAGTTTGTAGCTTTGTGTTTTTCTCCCTGCAAATGTGAGCAATTTCTTTTAGCCCTCAATATATCACCAGTATATTGTTGTTTGTGGAGCTGCTTGTATTCAGTAGATGAGAATCAATAAATGAACCATTTATGGACTGTGAAATTGACTTTTTATAATTGAGAGACTGTTGAAAATATATGTATATCTGAGGGAAGCAAAAATCAAACTGAATTGTAGACTACACTTGCTGCAGAGCTGAAAGAAAGAAGTTGGTTCTTTTGGAAAGAAGTCAGAGAATTACATGAACATTGAATGGAAGGTATCCTTGAATGTCAGCTGCTCCAGTCTCCCACTCCAAGCAGTGTTGCCACCAGCACTAAATCAGATCAACCTTGAGGTCCAGAACAGCATAACCTGGACTGAAGTTAGTGCTCCTGCACCAAGGACTACTACAATACTTCTCTCCAATGAAATAATATAGGGCAGTGGGAATTTCCTGTTGATGGTTCCACTGATTAATCCTGTTCTTCAGGCAAGAAACCCACTGTTGAGATATTTCCCAGACCCACAAGTGAGCACTGTGTTCAGACACTAGATGCTTATGAGACTCTGCTGTTTCACAGACTGCTTAGGTACCTTACACAGTAAGTAGTACAGGATGGTCTCCACTTGTTAAAATTGACTATAGTGCAAAATAAGGCTTATAGTCACAAATTGTGCCTTAGTCTTCATTTTTGGGTTCATATCTTGAATCATTTTGCAAGTAATGGGCTAGTGCAGGTCACTGTGTTAAATCAGCTTGTTCTTTGGAGGACTGAGGATTCTGGTCTATATACAGAGCTAGAAAACCTATTGTTAATTTTTGTATGGTTTATATACTTTTCTTTCAGAGTTTCCACCAGAGTCTTGAGTGGAGCATTCTGATACTCCAAATGCTACTGGATTTTATGAACTTCCTTTAAGAATTCAGAGGCACTGTTTGACTTGCTGCTCAGGTATGTTCTTTCTGCCTGGTTGAACCCCTTCTATCAGATCAAATCTCAGGTATTGAACTTATTTGACACCTTGCCTTGGTAACTTTCCTGGACTTGCTCAGCATACTAATACTCCTCAGGGATCCTTCCATATCTATTTAGAGGTTGCCAGTCTCACCTTTGTCACCGCTGATCTCACTTTTACCCTGCTTATCTTACAATCTTTTCCCCTCCTGTCTCTGAGCCATGAATTGATAAAGAGAGAAGCTGAACATAGCAGATACAGTTGACCTGTCAGCTTGAACCTGGAAACACACTTCTTCAGCATCTGACTCTAACAAAAACTGGGCATGGCAAATTACCAGAGGGATTTCTGCCTCTGACTTTCTACTTTCCCTAAGAACTTTCTGTGGAGACCTATCTAGTATCACAAAACACATATAAAAGGGGAGGAAAGAAAAAAAAAAAAAGCAGCTGCCTTTCAAAGGCTCAAAGGCTCCCTTAGAAGTGCATTGGGAGATAGTTTAAGAAAAATAAAGCCAGACATCATGTTAAAAGCTGCAAAATTGACATGAAAATCCATAAGGGCCAATGGCAGGATGGATTTTTGGGAGTGGATAACGTGTAGGTAATGTGTCCTGACATTGTGTTTATGTGCACTTACTACGTTTTTGACAATTAATACAGAAAACCGTTTATAAACTGGGGTCAGACCTAAATTTTATCTAATATAGGTGAGCTATTGAGTTTAAAAATCAAGGCAGATATTTGACAATTTGGTAACATGTAATACCATTTTCTTTGTGTGTGGCTATAAATTGCACTGTAGTTAGAAATGAGTCAATCAAATAACATTTTTCTATTCTGTTGTCCCCCAAGAGATAGACTGTGGGTACCAAGGGGAAAAGTTGGACAAGAAATGTGGCATTGGACTCAAAGAGCTCCTCTCATTCATAATTTTTTCTGAATCTCTCCCTGAAAATGTCCAAGAGTTGCTATGGACCTCCCTTGGCAGTCTGTTTCAGACCTCACCTATTGTAAATTTCATTGAATATATAACTTGAGTCATTCTTCTTTCTGTAGGAATCAATTACTGAGGCCTCACAAATGCCAGGCAGAACAGAGAGATAACTTTGTATGACCTGCGGATGACACCCCTGACTATAAAGTCTTGAATGACAGTTGTAAAATTATCTTGAATTCCGCTAAAGGTAAAAATTGTTATATGTCTGCTCATCTTTGTTTTCCCACAAAACAGTGGTGAGGGCTCTAATATAATTGTGCTCATCAGTACTCAAGGTCTACTTTATCCAAATTTCCTATTCAAACAGACATCTAAAGTTGCTTTATAAGCAAATAAAATACAAATTATTTCTTCATCCCACATATAAACTTATTAAATCCTTCTGGGAATTACACACTGTAATCTTTCTCATATGCTTACTCAGATTCTCCCTAATGTTACTTTTTACTGATTGCCCAGAACACTTTTTTTCACAGTCCTGCACTCACATTGTGGATATTTGTGCTATGGCACCCAGTAAATCTAGAGAGTTTGAATCAAGTGGGCTATATATGACCAAATGCACAGGGTCATATGTGGTGCCTCCTCTCTGTTCCTCTTGAAAGCTAATGGATGGGAAGCTGTATTGCTGACTTGTGAGCTGTTACTGCCCATGCAGAGGCACTGTTTTCAGAGTGAAATCTAGGAGATTCCAGTAAATTTTTAATAAGAGGAGAATAATCTTTGATTGTTTCAGTCTCAAAGGTCACATCTGTACTGATGTGAACCAGTGCACTTTCACTAAAGTCAATGAGTCTAGGTTGATTTACAATAGCTGAGCAGTATTGTTTGTATGTAATAAATCTGTGGGGTTTGGGTTTTCCCTGCCTGATCTGTCACCCATTAAAAGTCAAAGCACATTAATGAGACTGCATGAACGGTCTGTAAAGACAGGCATATCTTCTCACCTTGCTGAGGTGAGTGTGTAGGAGTACTATATTGCTAGTCTGTCCAAAATTATTCTAAGAGTGAACAGTCCTCTCCTCTTATATTTGACAGGAAAACATAGGAGAGGAGAAACAGCATACTGTGAACTGTTTTTTAACTTCTGAGGAGTTAGAAGCAGATCCATAGAATACCAAAAATTTGTAAGTTTGGAACTTTCCAATATCACTCTTATACTGTTTGGGAGAGAAGATCTAGAGCTGGTCCCTGTTCCATGCTTTGCTATTTCATGTTAACCAGTACTTAGAATAAAACACAGGATCCATTATTCAGTCTGCCTCTTTCTCCTCAGAGTGAATACCTGCATCACTGATTTACAAAATCATTCATGTTTTTCCCTATTTAATGCATGGCAGGAATGGATCACATAGCCCATAAATCAGCAAGCTGAGCACCATTCTTGAAAGAAGTGAGTGAAATGGGCTTGAGTGCCTGCAGAAGGAAAGGCTAATTGAACCTGTTTCTCACAGGCAAGTCCTATAGAGGTGTAATCAGGCACATGTCAGTATACTTGGGTAAAGTCTGAGGAAACCGGCCCTACAGGAAGCATTCCCTAGCCTCTTATTGCTAATTATAGGTGTAATCTACTAAATGCAGCCATCTGGGAAGTGATACTATTTAAAGTACTTAAAGACTCTATAGCTTTGTAAGGTACTGTGTAAAATCAGGTGCTATCCCAGTTTACAAAGGCTGTGGTAGGTTATCCATAAAATTCATTGACTCTTGGGTGTGACTTAGGTGTTAAAGATTCCTGGCATCCTTTTATGGATGGATGATTTGGAGTCTTAAATGATAGCTTCTTTTTTGTTTTTCTTGACTATTTTGCTGAGCTATCAAATATCTGAATGTTGTGAACTGGGCTTTGGGCTTGTTAGTTTGTTGGGGTTTTTTTTTGGGAGGGTGTTTCTTTTTTGTTAGGGTTTTTGGGGTTTTTTGTTTGTTTGTTTTGTTTTATTTTGTTCTGTTTTTCTTCCTAAACTCCCCAGAACTTCAGTGTACTGAATTAGGAGAATAGTGATGTCTACACAGGCAGAAAGCTGAACTCCTCCTTTGGAGAGATCACACGCAATATCAGTCAACCATGCTGAAGAAAAGAGGCAAGACGGGGGGAGTGGGGAGGGAAGGGAGGTTTAGATGGGAAGAGACAAAGACGGAA
>VXAU01001879.1:513028-612567 GCA_013399695.1 Formicarius rufipectus | reverse complement strand
AAAAAAAAGGAGGCTGAAAAGCTACGTGTTTGCTATCTACAAATAAACTGCAGTAAAAGATTTGTGTAAGTTAAAGGACAAAGATTGTGGAAGATCAAATTACTATGAAGTAGCCACAGTTAAATAGAGACTGTATATAAGCAAGCTGTCAAACCATTGGAGGAAAAACATTCTGGGGTGTTTTTCAGAGAAAGCAACTAGGGTGAAACCCAGATAATTTAAAAAATAATGGTATCAATTTACCAAAGTGACAAATGGTACCTGTCAGACTGAATTCAGTACCCCAAGATGTCCTGCTTAGTCCTGTGTCAGCCTTTCAGTAAAAGTGTTTTACTTGCTAGTTTTCTGGGAGCTTCACTTCTTTCTAGGGACAAAATGTGCATTCTGATTGTTGTTCAAGGCGCAGAGTGAAATATTCAGTTTCAGTGTATGCTAATCATTCAGGGATGCACATTCATGCAGGAAGATACTGTTCTAGCAGCCAATAAGCTGAAGGAGAGACTGTACTACTTTGGACCCCAGGCTGTCTGAAATGATTTTTCAATGTCCTCCATTCTCTGTGCTTATGAAATCACTATGACAGCACTACTGATTCTATATATTTAAAATTATAATCAGAACCCTTGTTGTAAGTGTGAATATCATCATTTTGTCTTTAAGGCAACAAGATTTCAAGAATGAGAGATATAAGATGTTGTTTGCCACTTGGTTTTGGAGATTTTTAAAGTAATGAGTATTATGGCTCACTGTGTTTTTTAAAATGAGAACCAAAATCCTTGTACATAATTCTAGAAACTGGAATGCCACAAAAATACTAAATAATATGACAGAGAAAAAGAGAGAGTAAAAAAAAAAAAAAAGCCTCCATCAGCATGCCAGTTCTTTTTCCAGACAAACTCATAAACCAAATCAATCTCTCCAGGAAGTATCCTGGTGTCATGAGTATTTTTATAACCCATCCTTGCTAGCAATCGGTGTAGAGGAAAGGTGCAACGTGAGAGGAATATTCATTTGTTGTGGGAGCAAGGATCAGGAAAGGCATAAGGGCAAGAGGCTTCCCCCTGCAGTCTCCATTGCTGGAGGCACCCAGGTTGGAGCAGACAGTAAAAGGGAGGACTATCCTCGAGATAAGTCAGGAAAACTTGGGTCCTGGAAGAAGTATAAAGAAGAAGGCAAGTTTTTTGGATGAACTGTGACTTCAAATACTTGTTTTTAGTAAACGAGAGCTAAGTGCCACCAGTACAGTCTGGAAACAAAGGCGTTTCTACTTCAGAGCAGCCTCGCCAGGCTGACACTCCCCAGCTACTTGGAGCACTAAAAGTAGCAATGCTGGAAACTCCCCAGTTCTGAACATCATGTTCCAGTTAACAAAAATCAGCCTGACACTCCTGGCCGTGTCCAAACAATTGGGGGGCCTGAACACAAAGTTATGTGGTCAATTAGTCAAACATAACATTGCATGGTTTCTTGACCTTTCAGAACTGGAATGAATTTGCCAAACAGGAAAGAGTAGGAATGAAGCAGAACAAGTAGTTCAGAAACCCTCTGGGAATAATCTGCCCATGCCTTACACCTCCAGGCTCATTTCAGGTCTCCTAGCAGGGGAATTCATAGGTGTCAGCACATTTTCAGGGTGAAAGCAGAATCCTGCATAACCTGCTTCACCATTTCTGCCTGTGTGAATTTAAAGAATGCGGTGTTATATTCCCAGTTTGCACTGACAGAAATGTGTGTCCCTATGTACCTCTGGCAAGTGTCTGTCCTCATTGGGTTATTAACCAAATGTCATTGCCTGTGACTGATGCACTGAAGTAAGGACATGGGAACAGCTATACTGGCCTCCAGTCCCTCTGCCCCATGATTTGTTTTCTGACTGTGCCATAGGCAGTGAAATGGGGTGGAATAAGGTTGGAACAAGAACATGTAAAGCTTCTCTCTTACAATATTGAGTTATTTTTGGGTTATTTCCCAGAGTCTCCCCAATTTATATAATGAGCAAGACATTCTGTGGTAAGGAATACCCCTGTGACCAATTCAGTTCAATTGTCCCAGTGATGTTTCCTCCCAGCTCCTTGTGCACCTGCTGGCTGGCAGGGCATGGGAAACTGAAAGTCCTTGACTTAGAGTAAGCAGTAGTCAGCAACAACTAAACCATCGGTGTGTTACCAACATTTTTCTAATTCTCAACCCAAAACACAGCACTGTATTAGCTACTAGGAGTAAAATGAACTCTTTTCCAGGTGAAACCAGGACAGGAGGAAAACTCATGACTTGGTGGCACAGCTTTTGTCTTTATTTTCCTTGATTTCACCTCGTCCCCCCTTCAAATTTTCCTCTAGCATTGGATACTTGACTAAATTGAGGGAGAAATGCAAGAGATGAGAAAGATATGGGAGAAAAGGGAGAAGCAGCAGTGCCCGTAGGTGGAAAGACAGCTATTGCTGTGCAAGCTGGAGGGCAGCATCTGGTTTTCCTTTGAGCTGTCTGTCCTGTTGTCAGCTAGGGTTAGACCGTGGCACTGCCTTCACTTTTCCCACAGAAGATTCTTGAGGAAAGATGGACAGTGAAATGTAGAGAATGAAGCACATGAGTGGTACATGAGATGCTCTGGTGGTTGCTGAGGGAAGGATGACTTTTTCTAGCACCTGCTGAAAGCTGTTGCTGTTGCACCTTACCCTCTGTCTGGTCCAGGCACACCACCCTGTGCAGCGTTTGCATAAAGCTGCCGGCAGATCTGTACCTCGGGAACAGAAATGGTCAGCGAAGCCTATGTCAGTGAGGTAGCAGCAGTCTGGATTTGCTCCTTTTTTTATTTTTTTTTTTTATTTCTTTTCCCCCTCCTCACCGTGATTTACATGTTCTTCCTTGATAGCTTCTCCTCTGAAAATAGCTTTTGCAGTCTATTTCCCTGTTTGTTATACTTTGCAAGCATTTTCAGGCAGGTTTCCAGGACAGCCCATCCTGGTCCCATCACCTCACTCCTCCTTTGCACCCCTAACACCCACAGGCTGCCAGTACCTGTGGGCATCCCCAGGTACTCACAGAGAAAAGATTTGCAAAAGAAAAGGAAAAAAAATGGAGCTATATCCACCTTCATCTGGTAGCTGTGCTATTGCCTTCCCTGGCTTCGGACCAAGTTGCAAATTACTTTTTCCAGTCTGCCCCTGGGGAAAGGCTGCAGAGGAAGTCAGTGAGGGCACCCTGGGCACTGAAACTAACTCCACATGCGAGGTCAGAGCAGTGACTCAGTAGGAAGGGTGTTGCTTGTTGGGTTACCAGCAGTGGTATGAATGACACCATGATTAGGCAAGGGGTTTCCAAGGGAAACCTCCTCCCTCATGTTATCATTGTGGCAGCTCTCCTCTGAATGCCGCATACTTAGGAAGCTTGTTTGTATAATATGTGGCAACGGGAGATTACATTTGCACTTCTCCCAGAGAAAAATAAATTTTAAATTGGAGATGGATTTATATTGAAAAAACAGGCGTGGGCACAAATTTCAAAATATTTGAACTGGATGTTCAGACTGTTCTTTACCTTAAGTGAGCACAAGGAACATTAGCTCAAAACATGAAAATTTGCATGCAAATGCATATGTGAAGTGCATGGCTTGAACTTTCCTCTTCAGGATATTGATTTTATTTGAGTAATACAGTAGTCTTCTACCTAAGCATTCAGTGAAATGGACAGCATCAGGATACCCTAGGGATATTCCCTTTTTAGTTGCCTGGAAAAACTATTACTTAGGAATCCATTAAAGCAATAGCTTCCCCTTAAGCCTGTTAATGCTCAGTGATATACGTCCATCTGTGTATTTATTCATCATATCCTTGCTGTGAAAGCTCATCACAGCACTGCACCTTTTGGACTGAGGAGAGGTGTGTGTAAGCGGAGCATCCAACACTGTGTGGTAGCAGCATGCCTGGAGAACATCCAGCCTTTCCTGACCTGCCATTGTTCACCCGCTGCACTAACATTGGGCAGCTCCTAATATTTTGCTGCTCTAGGCAACCACCTGTTGTTACAAAGCCAGTCTGCCATGGAAACACTTCCAGTTCACCAGCAAATGCCATGAATTATGTCATTGCAGGGATGTTAAAAAGTAATTAGCAAGTGTCTGTGTTGGGACCTGAAACATGAAGTACTCTATTACTTTGGGATTAGACTGCCTTCTCTCTAGTTGATGGCAACAGAGCCTAGTGTAATGCTTCTGTATCACCTGAGCTTCTGTTTATGCTACTGTAGGCAGACTCGTGCTCCCAAACCCTGACTTTAATTATTATTGGTGTCTTTCATGAAACACAGTACTAAATACTGTATAAACCAGCAGACCAACCACCCCCATGCCAACAGCAGCTGCCCATAAACCGGGGATGAATGGTCTGCATGAGCTGCAGTCATCAGGATGGCCAGGAATAGGGAGTGATGTGTGTGAGCTGTGACTGCAAGGCAGGCACAGGCACAGCAGCATTGTTTCATAGGACCACAAGCCTTGCTCAAAGGCAGCAGTGGAAGAATGACAAGGACTTGTCCCAACTACTCGGCACACACACAACTTGTGCCCCTTTAAAACTGTCCTGTCTGACCTCAGTGACTCAACATAAGGGACACCAGAGAAGCAGAAAGGAAATACCACAGCACTACACAATTGTTTCCAAGTGAGAACGTTTCTGGTAGAGAGCCAGGTGCTAGTACCCTGCCTGTGCCAGCAGTCAGTGGAGTTTGGTGGGGGCCAGGTGCTTCTTGCTGTGTGTGTGTCAGAAGAGTGCCTGTCCTCGTGCAAACCAAAATAGGCTGTACTTTTCTGTAAGCTGAGCTCTGCTATTGTACTTGTGTGCAGGATATACAATACATCTGGAATAACTAATTTCTCAGCCTATTGTTACTTTCTTGTATATCAGACATTTGCTGCTTCTGAAGCCTGTTGACTGTATTAAATATATCTTCCTGTTTAACTTCATTATTCCGGTCTCCTACTTTTTTTTTTCTTTTTAGGGCCTGTCTTTCCATTTTCCCTTGAACTAGAGAACTTGCCTGAAGTATGGATGAGTCACAGATACCATGTTTCCTCTTCTCTGAAGCACATTTACATTTTTGAAGAATTACAGCTGACAGTGATCAGCCATACTTTCCAAAATACCCTTTCAGGGAGGAGAATGGAGGAAGAAATCAGCCTGAAAGGTGAATGTCTGAAAGAGGGAGAGAGAGAGAAAACACAGAGCCTTAGAAGGGCAGCCGGATGCAGGCAATCACTGTGCAGTGTTTGATGGCAGTATCTCAACTGATAATGTTCCTGTAATCAGAGACACTCTGTCATACCTGTCAGCAGCCATTCAAGCATATCACCAGCAGCTCCAAATACAAATATCATAAAAAAGAGGCAAAAATATGCAGGGAGTCAATTCATTTCCTCCACTCCTAGCCCAGCATTTTCTGAAGTGAGGGAAGCTTAGTTTTTAGTGGGATGCAAAAGATGCCGCCAACCCTGAATTACTCCATCAAAGCCATTGTATTGTTTTTAGTTGAAATTGAGTTAATTTTCTTCACCATAGCCGATATGAGGCTGTTTTGGATTTTTTTTTTCATGAAAACAATGCTGATAACATGGAGGTGTTTTGGTTATTGCTGAGCAGTTTTAAGAGTCAAGGCCTTTTTTGCTTCTTATCTGCTCTGCCAGCAAGTGGATTGTGGGTACACAACAAGCTGGGAGGAGACACAACTGGGACAGCTGATCCCAACTGTCTGAGGGGGTATTCCATACCATATGGTGCCATGCTCGGCAACAAAAGTTAGGGGGAAAAGTTTGCCAGTACTGCTGTTGCTCGGGGACTGGCTGGGCATCGGTTGGCAGGTGGCAAGATGCTATGAGGGTTTTTTGTTTCACTTGATTTTTCTTGGTTTTGCTTTTCCCTGTTTCCTTTTTCTTTCTTTCTTTTCTTTTTAAACTGTTGTTATTTCAGCCTATGAGTTTTCTAGCTTTTGCCCTTCCCATTCCCCTCCCATTCCTGCTGGAGCCAGGGGGATATAATGAACATCTGGGTCATGCTTAGCTGCCTGACAGGGCTGGCTCACAACAGCCACACAGCTCCAGAGGTGTTCCACGCTATGTCTACCATTTGAAGTATTGTAGTAACATGCTTTTAAAGTCTTTCGTTTTTGTCCCAGAGATGAACTGAAAACAGAGGTGCCCAGCTTGTCATGTGTCGCAAACTCTTTCCTAAATCTGGTCTTGTGGTTTTGTTTCTCATATTTCTGTGAGATTTTTGTAAGGTATTCATTGGTTTCGGTTGGTTTGTTTGGGGGTTTTTTTGTTTGTTTTGGCTTTTTTTTTTTTTTCATAAAGCTGTAGCAAGTATTTGCTTCATAGAGAAATCTACTACTGAGGTCATTAAGGGCTAAGGTTTAAAGGCCTACTATTGTCTCTGTCTTTTCATCCTCAAATTGTAAGGCTTGTAAGGGGCTCAATAATGGAAACCCTTTCTATGAGTATCAGAGTGAAAATCAGGCCTCTCATATGCAGTCATTGACAAGACAGGCTATTTCCAGTTGTCTCTTTCCATGTATCAGAGTATCTTACATAAAAGTCCACCAAGCACTCATCCATATTAGAAAATGCTTGTGTAATGATTGGTGATGGCACACTGCAGTCAACTGGAGCCCCAGAAAGGGTCATCCTGACCTTCAGTCAGTACTGGAAGATCATGTTACAATCTCACTGCACTGAACAAGTTATTCCACTAAATCCTTTACATTGTACTTCAGCACAAGACAGGCTCTGTAGTTGCTCTTGTGAAGAATCATAGGTAGGAAGAAGTCTTCTATTTGTATCTGATTATGTGAGATTTCACTGCACAGCTATGAAGTGCTGCTAGAAAGATGCAATGTGAACAACCATCTTGCTTCCTGCTTATTTCCTCATTCCCAGTGCCCTGCTTTGCCTCACCTGAAGTAGCCAAATCAGAGTCAATTGTTCTTACTGCTCACAGGCAGTGCACGGGAATGACAGGAAAAGAAATTGTGAGCACTCAGGTGATGTGTTGTGGTAGGTTGGCTTCCTGGAGGTTGGCTTGGTGGGGTTCAGACTGGAGTGGGAAGGACAGGATAGCAGAAGAGAGACTCTCATGATCCATAAAAAATTATCTCTATATACTTGCTTACTTGTCAGAAGATCTGATAAATCTCTGAATATTGAAAAAAAAAGTGATGAAATGGGAAACACTGACTAATTATTGTTTTTTCCCTAATTAGTTACTGCTTTGTTTCCCAAATCTGTGTCTGATGAGTCATTTCTCTCCAGTAAATAATCTATCCCTCACTTTCTCAAGGACTGCCTTTGCTTTCTTGCAGTTCTGGGGAAAGAATGACCCTTTCTTCTCTCCACATGTCTCAAAGAGATACCCACGAGGAGAGACATGAAAGCAATTCTACATGGATGGCCCTCCAGCCCTCCAGTTATGTGTGAGGGGCAAGCTAATTTAATGATCATAACAAAAGGAGTAGAGTTTCCTGAACAGTGTTCAAATGGGTGTTGCTACCTTTGAACATTAGAGGTGCCCAAGCAGACTCCATGTAAGTGGATAGCACTGGGCTAACAGCACATAGAATATTTGAAGGAAGGGCTAAGGAATGAATACTTGCACCAAGAAAAGTATTGTCTGTGAAGTTCACATGGCCACATGCTCCAACATCATTGGTTATTGTGGGGAAAAACTACAAATG
Organism: Formicarius rufipectus; assembly: GCA_013399695.1. NCBI lineage: Eukaryota > Metazoa > Chordata > Aves > Passeriformes > Formicariidae > Formicarius > Formicarius rufipectus. The sequence goes on along the minus strand of VXAU01001879.1, from coordinate 604,848 downwards.
ATTTGAACCCTGACAGTCTGAGATAAGAGAGATGTATCTGAAGCAAAGGTTCATGCATACAGCAAGACTCAAGAATTGGTCACATCAGCACACAGGAATGACAAACCCCCAGGAGTGAGGGCCAAGGTGCTTGACAGGGTTACTTTCAGGTATTGAGGAGGTCAAGATAAAAGCAAGCTTCAATGTACCTTGCTTCATAGCTGCTCTCAACCTCCTTGATAATGATATTGCCATGTCCTGTACCTCTAGTTTCTCCTGTCTTGGTTCCTTGGAGAGCATTGTGCCTTCACCAAGAAGACACATCGGGTGGCTTAAAAGTCTAAGATTGCTTTGGATGACACCCTTCCAAGGAACAGTATTTGTCATTGTATCTTGGCTGGCCTTGTAAAAAGTGTCATGGTGGCAGCTGATTTTCCTGGTTCTGCAGTATCCTTCGGATATACTGAGGTGTCAACTTGCAATCTGGTCAGTTCTTACTTTCACCCTAACACTTACCCATGGTGCAGTGATGTTCTGCAATTGTTGGCCATATGTAAAATAGGATTCTTTACAAAGTAGTCTATAGGGATGTCAGTTTGGGTCCTTTCATTAGGCCTATACTTTCTGACACTCACATATATGTGTGTCTGTATTCATCCTGAATGAATGTGTTGTGATAACACATACTGAAGGTACACTTGGACACTAGGGAACATCCTCCAAACAAGACCTCAATTCTTTTGGAATGATTTTTTGAAGGATAGAATTCTATTTCCATTCTGCTTCAGAATAAATTCAGAGTCTTTTGATAGAAAATATAAGGTTTTCACTTTGGGTTGTCTCTGAAGAAATGGCTAGGGTCCACCTTAAAGCTTCAAGACCTTCTGTTATATTCTTCATCAAAATCAGTATATATTGGTGAAATACTTTGGATTTGACTTGATCAACATTTTTATAGAATGGTTGAAAACTTAAAATGTTCATATTAATTGTGCACATCAAGGTATCTTTAAGATGCCTGTTTACATTCTGTATTTGTTAGGAGTTTCAAGATCACAAAGATGGTCAAATGTTCTCACACCTCAGGTTGAGAGACTTTTTGAATTTCCTGCTCTGCACAAATTCTATGCTTCCCCTTCAAGTGGAAAAATTAGTTCAGTGATTAACAAAGGTACAACTGAAGTTGGGAGATCTCCCTATAGACTGCAAAGGTTTCAGGAAGTGTTGTTCCCGGTAATTAAGTATGGTGATATAATTTATAACTTCTCAGCCACAAATTTGCACAAATCAGACATAACTCTTCTGTACTTAGATTATCTATTTATCACAACACCACAATCTTCTTACCAAAGATGACAGTTGCTCTTTTATTTACAGCCTTCCAGGACAGAAAAGGTTTCTGAGAACTGGAATTGCTTGGCCTCTTACACCACTTCCAGTCAGATGGGCTGCCCTTCATGCTGCAGCATTTGCCGTGGTTTGCCCAGCAGCATATGTTCTGTTGCCAAATTAGCTGTCCTGTGATGCTGGGACACATGCAGCTTTTGAAGGAAGGTATATGCACATAATATGCTCACACACACCTGACAGTAGTTTGGTGCTGTTCTTTCCTTGAAGGAGATAATGTTTTCTTGTTGCTTTGGTTCTTTTTCTTTTTAATGTGAATTGAGAAAGCAAGTCCTGAAGAATAAGAGCAGGTTTAGTTTTTTTGGTTGTGGGTTTTTGTTTTTGTTGTTTGTTTGTTTGTTTTTGGGTTTGTTTTGGTTTGGCTTTTTTTGGTTGGTTGGTTGGTTGGGTTTTTTTGTTATTTTTGTTTTGTTTTGGTGGGGGTTTTTTTGTTATTTTGTGCGGGTTTTTTGGGTTTTTTGGTTTTTTTTTTTTAAGGATTAATTTGTGGCTTGGTGGTTTGTGGCTTGCGTAGTTTTTTTATTACTTTTTTCCCCAGTATTTAATGTCTTTCGGTAATATAATCCTCATGCAAAATTGTATTGCTTGTTCTGGAACAGGTCTGGTTAGCACCAGTGAAGCAGAACACTGATATGATAGTTTCTTATTGCTACTTTCTGTGTTTTAAAGCACTAGCATTGCGTTAGCATTCACTGACAGCCTGGAGATAATGGGCAGCCCATTAACTGTCTCTGAGCATCCTGCTCAGATAGAGCTTGGAATGGGAGAAGGTGATCTGTTCAGTTCCTCACTGCAGCAGTCTTTACTGTGAGCACTGTAGCTCAGTTCCTATGTCATACATGCATATGTCAAGGCCATCCCTGAATTTTTCAAGTTCTTAGTCATTTGGGTTCTCAAAAAGGGAAAAAATTAAGCTGAAATGTGAGAGCTCTGGAATTTTTGCTTTAGTGAAGCAAGTAACAATGCATGAAGTGCCCTGATATATGGCTTTGCAGTCCCAAAATACAAAACATTGTTAAAAACTTGAACAGAAAACCTGATTTTGATCCAAAACCAAAGTAACACAAAGTTTGTGCAGGTGTTGAGGAGCAAGTGAGCTGCCTCCCGGGGAGCAAGGCTGCCCTCCAGCTTCATGCAAGACAAAAAATTTCAGTGCTGGTGGAGCAGCTGAAGTGGTGACTGTGGAGTGCCAGGACCACACCTTACTCACTGGGCAGCTTGGTTGCCAGCTCCTTCCCACTGCATGGCTGTTGTAGAGGTTACTGGAAAATTGGAGTGCTCTCTGGTTTGCTTTGTGGGAGCAAATGGCAGTCACAACTAAGCTGTAGCACTGAAAAGTAATCAGGTGTATCAGCCTTTTTCTAAAGCAGGGAGGGAAGAGATAAGGGGAAAAAAGAAAAAAAAAGTGACTGCATGAGAAGGTTTGCCAGCTTTTGTAGAAAAGGCGGAACTCAGTTCGATAGAGGAAATAAACTAAGATGTACAGCACTCTCTGTAACATTTTACTTTGTTATTCAGGCAGGACCTGTTTGAAGTCGGTGGGAGTCTTTCTACTGCTTTCAGTGGATTTTGGATCAGGATTACCCAATTGTTTGGGTTGCTGATATATGTCTGGCTTGCCACCTTTTGGGGCCTGCCCCAGCTCGTGTTACAGGCGTGGCTGCAGTGCCACGTTTGTGTCATTCGGTGGCAGAGAGGACAGCGAGGTCTTCCCCTGGTGCTCTGACCCACGTGGGCTCCCAGGATTGCTCAACAGCCTGACATTATTGCTTTTCTGTTTGTATGTTACACTTGAGAGGCGGTGGGCGTTGGCCGAGTGGCGTAGGCCCCCGCCTGTGGAGCCGGCTCCTCCTCTGAGGACACCAGTTCGAATCCCAAGGAACTCGCTGTCGCCGTCCGAGCTGCTCGGCCGTGGCAAGATGAGCCTCAGGAGTAAAGGGAGTGGGGCCAGTTCTGCGCACCCTGTGCCTCACCTAAAAAATCCATTGCGCAGGCTTATCCCAAGATCTTCGTTCACGAAGTCCAGCCAACAACAATATGTCTGGCCCTTTACCTGTTGCTTTTAATGAATGCTGCAAGGGAAGAGTATCAGATTCTCCTCTGCTGAGAAGGCACCTAATGTGTTGAGGCAAATGGGTGGACCCAGCAGCTCAGTGTTTATTTACCCATACTAGTGTTGAGTTTACATCAGCAAAGGAGTTTGTGCAGAAGATGTGGCTATGGAAACAGGACACTGGAAGGGAATGACCTATCCTGCTGAGCCAGGGTTGCTTCAGAGCAGGTTATCACAGTGGGAGCAGAGGCACGCCTTAACCCTACCCCTCTTAGAGCAGAGGTTCCTTTTTGGCAGCTGCAGCTTTGGCAGAAGGTTCATCTCTGTGACAAGCAGAGGGTTAAGAGGGGGTTAGAGGTTTTTGTGTGGTTTGGAGTGGGGTTGAAGTTTTCCTCATCTTTAGCCTAGAGATCATAACTCTTCAGAAAAAAAAAATAAAAGCTGCTCAACTGGTCTACAAACTCAGGGAAATGCCATTCTTTTCTCTGTCCATCTACAGAGGTGAAAGGGGAAAAGAAGAGAGGAGATGCTCACAGAGTAGGTTAGCAGCAAGGTCAAGCCTGCAGATTCCTATCACTGCCTGTTTGCAGTTTTCCAAACAGACCCTTTTGATTCTGAGTGTCCTGGGGGAAAAAAAGCCCAGTATTGGAATTCTATTAATTCTTCTAAAAACAAACCAAATACTGGAGTTGTTATTTTTTATGTCTAAGAGACGAGTAAGAAGTCCAGCATCTATCTAAATGTGGAATCAGTCAGTGATTAGAAGTTAGAAGTGAACCTTTGTTTTTTCTTAAGATCAAATAAGGCAGTGAGTGTGCCAACTGGGTGTTACAGGCCTGCTGCTCCAGACCATCCAGTACTAAAGTACTTTGTTGTAGTTCTCTTCAACAAACTGATTTGTTCTGTCTTTGCAATATCCCTATTTTGGGATTTTTCACGCTGATATTTTTGTTTGCAATTTCTGAAGTGTTATTACTTGGGATTTTACTAACTGCTACTGAGTTCAGCCAGTCTGGATGCCACTGAAGTAAAGACTGTTCCTGTTTGGGGTCCACTATTCTGACAAAACACAGGGGACTGGTGTCATGACTGGGGGAAACTGCTGTGACTTCTTAAGACTTATGGATAATAAGTATGGAACTGTTTTTGGTAAAGGGCTCAGCTGTGCAGCAAGTTAAGCAGAATACCCCTTCCTCTCACTACATAAGAGCTGAAAAAAACAAACAGAAGCTTTTAGGATTAGTGGCTGTGCTGTGACTGGGACAGGCTAAGGACAACACCAGACTGGCAGGACAAGAAGGAGGACTGTATTGCTTAAAAGGCGTGCAGTGAATGTCAATGAACTCCAAATATAACTGAGAATTGCACAGAGATATGCTAATTTTGAATGACTGTAAGGGCCACCTCTAATCAGGAGGGCCACAAGCAGGCTAAGCACAGGTCTCTTCTCTGGAACGGCTTATACACACTCAGCTAAAGAAGGATGTCAGAAGTGAAGGACAATACTGGTACAGCAGCCTCCACTTGCTCTCATAGGAAATGTACTGAATGTCCAGCAAGGGATTTCTCCGAGGGTGGTCAAAGCTTCACTGGGGAGCATGATGTAGGAGTGGTGGATATGCATTAGGGCATGGCACTCTGGAAGTGCAGAGGGGTAGCTGAATTAAGGAGCAGTATTTCCATAAATACTTGTGTGTCACCTTGTACCGGGTTTGTAGGCAGGCAGGCTCCTCTCTAGCTAGCACACTGCTTGGCTTGTGAGCTGAGAAGTTGCGGCTGAAAGGAAAAAGTTGCTGATGCCTTTTGTTGTGATAACTATCTAGGAGTTTTAATATATTCATCTCTCTACTATCTGAGCACATATTTTCCAATCATGGCTCTATGAATTCTTGTGTCTCACAAGGTGTGGTTGTGCTTTACAAGTAACCTTGTGCTGGCTGGTTGAAATATGAGCCCACAGCCTTTAGACCAATAATACTCTACAAGGTTGCAAAGTTTTCCTCAGACTCTGGGGTATCAGTTAGCTGCAAAGCTGCCAAAGGACATTCCACAGTCAGAGGAAATTGAGTGTAGGTGGGCAGCCCAGAGCTCAAGTGCATACTTTATAAATTCTCAGTTATTATACTTAGAGGGGTGAGTCACACAATAATCATTCTGCTATCAAACTCACTCTCGGGTGTGTTGATTTTTTTCTTTTAACTCAAATGTAATGTAAAAGTTGAAAATGTTTTCAAGAAGTTAAATTTCTGAAAATGAGAAAAAATGAAGCAAAACTAGCTATCTGACACATTTACATGTGTGCAAATACTACTTTAGCTGTGCACTGCTTAGTTTTTTTAAGTGCCAAAAATTTTTAAAATATTCTTTTGTTGTCTAAGGTTGAAGGACTCTGGCAGAAAAAAAGGGGTTTGGACATCTCTACTGCCAACCAGACATCTTTCAGTGTTGAGTGGGTCTTCAATGATGGGGAACAAGTGACTTTCTAGCTGGCCAGCATCACCAACTGGATACACAGGCAGCCACTCACAAGAGGAATATATAAAATATCTATATATAGAAATTATTTTTTCCCCAACAAATGACCTAGCCTGGTGTGAATTAAAAATTGTTGAGGTTTTCTCATGTCTAAATCATTTTTTTTTAAAGTAGAGAACCTTTTCCAAGAGACTTCCTGGGATAGTGTCTGCTGCCATCAGCACTGGTTATGACAAACTCCAAATGAGAAACCTGTGAGAAAGGGAGGTTGAGTTACCAAAAATGAAGGATATTTTCTTCTGAAAATAGTTCCTTCCTGATGATATGGCCCTTAAGTACTTGAAGGAAATTATTCCAATCTGCTTGATGCTCTACACAGCTCACTGTTTTGGTGGGGTATGTTGACAGCCAAGGGAAGGTCAGGGTTTATCTTTCTGCTGGACTTGTCTCCTGTGGTATTTCAGGAAGGGGAGGGGCGGACTGATGCCTTGGTCAGGAATGTCTTCCAGCTCTTTTCTTCTTCTGTAATGGAAGAATTTTAAACTAGTGAAGCCACCGAAGTCTTGCCCAGCCTATTGCAGGTTGAGTCCCCATGAGTTATGGGCCAGCACAAGCTGACACGTCTCCTCCAGCTGGCAGGAAACAGCTTGTGGTCAGAGACAGAAACAGGATGCAAAGAGTATCACTTTATTACTTCTTGGATTAACCTGTTTTAAAAGCCATTAATATCCTCACAGTGTAAATGAGGAGAAACCTACTTCATTTAGGTGATGTTAAGAATTCATCCTCTACTTTCAAGTCATTTTATCCTGTTCTCTGCTTTGTCATTCAAAGACATCCTGGAAAAGCCAAATCACTCACATTGCATAGTCTCCATATTGTCCTGGATCATCTTTCTTTCTAAACTACACCCCAAAGGAGCAGAAAGGCTATAGAAGTGCTATCTCATATTGAGACAAGCTAGAAAACAGGTGCCTTTCTCAGCCATGTGCTATTCTCCAGTTGCAGCAGCAGTGGCCCAGGAGACTTTCAATAATTTAGTTGTCAGAACCCAGTGTCTTGCAGGCAACATAAATGCTGAGGGGTGGGGAGCTGATGGCTCTTTTCGCTGCATATAAAAATTATTTCTAATAGGTATAATGGTAATTGTTAAGGAGACAATCACTGTCTTTGTATTGTGCACATAAACAGCACAGCAGCCCTTGACTACACATTGGGATCCCTTGAGAACTACGAATACTGGTTTGGTAATCCCAAAATTGTACCTGGGTACTATTTAAGTTCATCTCCCCTTCATTTCCTTCAAATATTTAGGGGCTATATCATCAGGAAGGAACTATTTTCAGAAGAAAATATCCTTCATTTTTGGTGACTCATCCTCCCTTTCTCACAGGGAAGCCGAGGCGCATAGTCAGTGGTGTACTGTACAGGTGTCTTCTGGATGTTGGATTAGGCTTCACAGTTCTGTGCAGTCATGGGGCACTTCCTGACATTGTTCACTGGAACAGCTATTTTTGTCATCATCTTTTCACCAAAACCACTTTTTCCCGCTGCTGCTTCAAACAATATTCTTCTTGTGGAGGCTGCATTTCAGTGGCTCAGTGACCTGTGTATAAATTATCCTTTGTACCAAAACATTTAAATTACTGTTTTTAATTTGAAATGAGCAGTGCCACAAAAACATTAAACATTATCAGTCCCTGTTTTTACTTCCTTCCCTTGGAACAGGAATGAATGAAACAGTTGGGATAAATAAGGCTATATTACTCATGCCTTGTGTTCTTAACTAATCTGAATCTCAGATGAGTGTTTTTCTCCCTGCAGGACAGATATTGCTGTCTCTCTGGCCAATTTGCAGCTTTGGTATCACATTTTCTTTGTTACTTCTCCCTGTGATTCAAACTGATGTGCTGTTCTCCTTTGCTTGCCCCTTCACACTCAGTACAATGCCTTGTCTTACCTGCTGCATCCAGGTAGTGTTACAAATCCCTGTCTTTTGGGTTTGCCTGACTCACAGTGTCTAGCAAAGCTGTCTCAGCTAGGACTCTGTTCATACTGCTGAAGATAATAAAAACTTTTTCATTAACATTAATGGGAGGATACCTTCTCTGGGAGAAGTATCTCACTGGGTGGATGGTTTTGCTGAGGAAAAAGCACTGACATAGTATAGCATTTAGTGATTAAAATCAGCACCTAGTGCTGAAAGCATATGGAGAAAGAAAGATAAAATATTGTCATCAGTGGCAAAAGAAGTTATATGAAATAAGGACACTGTAATATTAGAGCTAAAATTCGTACGGTTTCTTGTAGGTCAGATATAGTCGAGAAAACAAGAAGAGCTTTTGTAGAATGCAGGTGTAGTAGAGAACTGTGACAGGATATGGTTGTTCCCTCCATGTGCCATGGACATGTGAGGCTGTGTTTAGTGGAGGAATTATTTTCCACAGGATAATGGAGTGAAAGGGGCACTGGAGCTACACCTTGCTTATGGTCATACACTGAGCAGGAGATGTTTAGGATTTGGACTTGTTATTCCTCCTTCTTACTGTGATGAGAGTTCCTCTGCCAATGGCCACAGACCATTCCTCTGCTAATAAATCTCCGTGAGTGCCATATCCTACCTGAACCCTGCTCTTTATCCTCTTGAAAATCTCATTTATAGAAGCTACACTGCCTATCCTAAGTTGCATGTTCTTTCAGGCAGAAGGGGCCTCTTTCCCATATCAAAATTATCCGATTTCTTTCTGCATTGAACAAGTCATAGTAAACTCTTCTTCAAGGAGCCAGTTAAGGCAGTAGTGATGTAATTTATCTTCTTTCATGTGAGAAGGTCAAAACCACTAATGATGTTGCTTGCCTCTCTAAAGGTCCCCTGACCATCAGGAGCTGAGAGCTCATGCATTTCTGGAAAGCAGGTTCCACTAAGATGTCTCCAGTAGGTCATTCTCAAAGTGATGTACTCTAAATTGTCAGATACATGCTTTGTCCTTTGATAAACTGACTTATCTACTTGCCATCACTCTCTCAATTTTTGCAGAATCCTCTTTTCCTTCCATGTGTCTTTCCTTGTTCATCCAGACGAGATGTCTGCGTAACACTCTCCTTCCCCTGAGCATTATTCTTACAATAAATTTTATATATTTTGACTCCCATGACCTAAGTGACTTAGTTCTTATCTCACTGTTTTGCTAAAAAATATTCCTTTTTCCTCTAGATGTTCCCCTCTTGGTCATGACTGATAGTGTATCGACTTTGGTTTCTGCAGCAGACTTTATTTCCTCTCCTTCTCCCACAGAAGCAACAATGTTCGCAATTCTTCAAAATTAAACTTTAAAATACCTGTATGTGTTCCAGGGATCAGACTCTGTTATCATTGGGTCTTATTTACAGTAGGAGGAGTCACTATTGAACATAAAATTTTAACTTTAACATAGGCCCAAATTAAATGTGGTACTGGCACCTCTATAAAGGTCAAGTGACAGTCAGTTTCTGAGCTGATAGGGGTACTGTGCATAGTCCCATCCCTGTGATGAGCCGGTCCAGGTCTACTGGTTCAAAAACCTACAACCACTGAGACACATCAAAATCAGGACTCCATTTTGAATTTTAGAGGCTAGCTGTGTTCTTTCTCCAGCAGCTGGAAGCCATGAAAATTTCAAGTGATTCCACTCTGCAATGCTCTCTTATTCTTCTCCACTCTTTCCGCAGCATGGAGGAACCACTTTCCTTCTGGACTCAGGAATAAGTATCAAGTTAAGTAGTAATGTAGCAAACAGGAAGAGGGAGTGGACTTGTTTAACTGTATTCTCCAGTTGCTGCCGTCTTTCAGGTGACTTTTTATAGTCCACTGTAATTCAGCCAGGCTAGAGCATCTTTAAACTAGCAAGTGGCTGCCCCTGCAGAGCCAGCATCCTTACAAAGGCAGAATCTTGCTACAGAACAGGGCCCCGAGGAGTGAATGGACCAGTATTTCCAACAGTGTTCAATGAAATGACTTAGATATCAGTAAACCCTTTGATGAGCATCCTTGCCATGGCTCTGCACATCCATGCTGTGTTTTTTAGTGCAGAGGGGTTAAAGGCAAATTGTATTGCCAACAGTAATGCTACATTCATGTTGGAAAACAACTGCAGTGGAGACAAGTGAGGAAATCTGTCCAAAATGCCTTTTCTACTGTGTGAGAAGAAAGGGAATGGTCAAAGGAGAAATTCCTGTGCAATGAAAGACATATTTTATCAAGCTGACTACAGAATAGAAGGAACACAGACAGTAAAATATCTACTGAAATGTACATTTGATATAAATCCAAATAAAGTGCAAATTAATTTTTCAAGGTAAATTGAACAGTAGATTGTTTTTTTGGTTTTGTTTTTCTGTGGTGTTTTTTTTTTTTTTAAGTTTGGTTGGTTTTTTGTTTTGTTTTTGTTTAGTGGGTTTTTTTGGTTTTTTTGTGGTTTTTTTTTGTGGGTTGATTTTTGTTTGGTTGGGGTTTTTTGTTTGGTTTGGGGCTTTTTATTTGTTGTTGTGGGGGTTTTTTTGTGTCGCTTTTGGGTTTTTTTTAATTGTACAAAGGCTTTTTTAGCTCTTGTATTTGAATCTTATTATAACGTGCTGTAAGTGTGTTTCTTGCCTTTTAGCAGAAGAGCTATTGGACTCCACATTTGGATAGGTTTTCTTTAAGTTCATGTTCATTCCATTCTTTTCACTGGACTTTCATCTGTGTATCTGGGTGCACTGAAGCATATGTGCTGCAAATAGGGAACTTGCTCCCACTTCTTCTTTTGTTTTCCTCTGATCAGACTGGAGCCGAGAGCTGTGTAAAGTGGCAGCAGATTTTGATTTCCCACTGCCCTTGTCAGGCTGGATTTATAGTAAAATAGCAGCCAAGCTGTGCATCTCTGGTCTCCCACTGTAACTCCTGTTGAGATAAAGAAAAGGGGCTACTTCAGCAATTACATTGGAAGTAATCTCAAAAATGAGTAACATCTCCATGGCTCCCAGTCCCAGAGGCTCCATATGGACTCATCCAGCTGAGCATCTGTGGAGTTTTGGCTTTAGTTCAAGAGGCAGAACCGCTATTCACATGTGTATTTCTGGATCTCCATTTCTGCCACTTCCCTGCCCTGTCCCCCATCCCCATGTCCACAAGCCATCCTAGTATCCAAGTCCATGACGTTTTAACACTGGCTTGCTGTAGATGAAAGATGGACATCAGCCCCAGCAGGTCAATATAATCCCCCAACAAAACGTCCAATGCTATTGGCAAGAAACCCCCTAGGGAATATATCTTCTGGAAATACAACAATTAAAAGAGATGGTTGGGGTAATTGGACTTGATTGAAGGAAGAAATACTTTTTCTAGCAGAAAAATGAGCACTTAAAAATGTTTGGCCAGCCAAGGACAATTATCCACTTGGTGATGTGCAAGTACAGAGAGCAGTTAATCCATTTTAAATTGGTCTTATAGTCAGGAGAGTGACAGGAAAGTGCCACTAGGATGGCTCTTTCTCTGGGTACAGTCAGGCGGACTTCGGTGATGGTTGGGATCCAACTTGTGTGGGGCAACTCCTCTTTTCCTTGCCATGACTTCTCACCAAGTGTGTTCAGTTAATAACAAGGTGTTTTCTTCCACTTTACAAGACTGTAGAGGTAGCCTGGGACCTGAGTGTGAAGAGGGGAATCTCTGCTTCCCTCCCAAAATGTTGTCTGTAATACACAATCTGTTTCCAAGGTTTACCTGACAATGCTCTGCTGTTTCGGGAGTCTGCCTCATATACAAACTGCCTGTGGTGGTGGCACTGGCCTCAACAGGAGGAGCTGTTCCTCCTGTCAAAGAAAATACACAGGCGTGACTGAAATGCATGCAGAATACAGCGGCTGAGGAAAACAAAGCTGCTTCTGTGGTCTTTCCCCCACTGTTATGTTTTGAATACTGAGACACAATTTTTTATTTTTTTCCCCTTTTGTTACATTAGGATGATGAGAGTGAGCTGGTTTGTGAGCGATACAAAAATTGCAGTTTTCTAAATTTACTCAGAAGCCTTTGGAATCAATCCATCCTGGGATTTGTCTACAGCAGGAACTAAAGCACCTGCTTGGATTTCCTTTAACTTGCATGAGTAAAATTCTTCAAGCTTGCTTATGTCTTACAATAGAGGGAAGGGAAGAAAGCTTGAGCACTGGCACACTTCCCCACCACTCCCCTTTCCCTGTAACTGTAAAGATCTGAATTCAAGTGCTCATTTGCATCAGCAGAACAGGGAAAGTGGAGCCTCCCAGTTTTGTCTCCTTTAAGAAGAATTACAGGCCACTGAAGCGCTGCCTAGAGTATTGAATGCAAGCATTACCTCATCACCAAGTAGTGTTATTGGCTGGAGATAGCTGGAGGTGGGGTGTTGGTGCCTACCCACTCAGTGAGTGCTGGGTTTTCTCATTATCTCTTTCTCTTTATTTCAAAACAACTGACCCTTTTAATGGATGTCACCTACAGGGACAGTCTGACTTTATTGAAGCATCCTATAGAATTTGGAAGAACCAGCACAAATATGACTGTAAAAAGATTAAATGAGATCAGTAGAAACAATTTTAAAATAAACACCCTTTAAATGCAATAAGCAATTGTATATTCAATAGGACAATTTTAACCATCCCTTTAAAATGGCTATTAAATCTCCCAGAGCAGCTCAGAAGATTATGTAGTCATTAGAATCCATAGGGATTTTTGATTTTACTTTTTTATTAAATCGCTGTATACTTTCTAAGACTAAATCATATTGTTTTAATTCACAACCACCTTTTGTCAGTGATTTTCAGAAAAGTCATCAATGATTGCAGCGAGCATGAAAAGTCTGGTGATGATATTACTTACCTCTTGTGAGGACCTGGTTTTTCAGTCATTGAGAACTTATTGCCCTGTTGGGAGACACCAGGAAATTACTCCAAGGTAAATCCCAAAATATTTTCTGAGGGACAAAGTTACCACTCCTTTTACAAAAAAGGAAGGAAAGCAGGAGCAGTTAAAGTCACCTGCAAATGTCATAGCTGCACAAAAGTGGCAAAATCAAGACTAGAGGCATTTTTATAATTCCAAGCAGTGCTCTTGCCACTGGCCTTGGTTTTCACCTAGATCTCACTTCTGTGAAATTCCTTTTGGCATTACAGCAATTCAGTGTAAATAACGCAAGGATCTCAAGGTTTATCTCTAGATGAATAGTGTGGTCAGGTGCAGACAGTTCCAACACCCTCTTCAACATCTGTGCCATACAATGCTGTATGCCATGTATGCTGCAAATGGCCTCTAATCCTTTATTTCCTTTACCATGGTTATTAATGGAGGGCTGAGTTCTGTCTTTGTCTCTCTGATGTTGTTTCCTTTGTTCCCTTTTAGGAGCAGCACATGAGGACAGAGAGCAGACAAACTGCAATATCCCAGTAATTAACTACCTCAGTAATGTAGTGGCGGCATCACAGCAGTGATAATGCTGTGTAACAATTTGCATATATTAATTTTTGTGTCTCAGGAAAGCAATTTCTGTAGCATTTAAGAGAAAAATAAGGTGGAAAAAAAGGGAGAGAGCAAAGGCTGAGCTGGAATAAATATAGGATTGTAATTGACAATTTTATTCTAAGAGAGAATAACTGAAGCTCTGAAAGTTCTTGGAGTCTTGTTAACAGGAGTGTAATTATTTCTGAAGCAGTTAGTTGACAGTGATGATCCAGTTTGGAGAGACATATCAACACCTTTAGGACCCACTGTGCTGTAGTGCTGAATGTCTCAGCTTTACTCAATACTGTGGCCTTGCATGTGCAGCACTCATGAAGCTGCATGGGCACTGCACCCTCCCTTCACTGATACCTGACTTGTGATTTCAACTCCTGAGCAAAAGACAACACCCTCAAAACCTGTCACCATATCAGATTGTGACTAGGTACTACCATTAAAATCAGGTAGCAGCAGTGTTTTTATTGGAAAGACAAAAGCTTTAGCAGTGAAAATTTATCTGTAACTGCCAAGCTCCTTTACATCTTAGCCTCCTTTATGTGTCAGGGCTGTTAGAAGAGAAAGCAATAACCTCCTGGACATTAAGAGGAGAGTGAATCATAGAATTGTAGAATCATAAATTGGTTTGGGGTGAAAGGGACTTTAAAGGCCATTTAGTTCCAACCCCCCACCATGAGCAGGGATGCCAACGCCTAGGGCAGGTTGCTCGAAGACCCATTCAACCTGACCTTGAACACTTCAGGATTGCAGCGTCCACAGCTTCTCATGGGGCTCTTGGATCTGGAGTGAAATGAAGTGGTCCACAGCTGGGGCTGGTTGGAGGTAGGGAAAGAAGGTCTAACTGCAGCTGACATCCTGCTGAGGATGCCAGGTCTCCGATGCCCCTGTGCTCCAGCTCATCGTGGGGATGAGCCTCACCACAGAAAAAAGGTAAAACTCCTACCGAAGCAAACCCAAAAACTCTGTTTTCCTTTGATCTAAACCACTTGGTGATGACAGTGATGCCAGTAGTGATGCTACCCTACAGTTATCACAGCACAACTTGGAGCCCAGTTTGGTTGAAACATTCAGACCTGAAAGAGGAGGACCTGCTCTGGCAGGCAGTATTGGAGGGAGTACCTCAAGCTGGTTTCAGATCAGTGGGAACCTGCAAGCTCTGTTTTATGTACAAGGACATTTCTCCGCATTCATATTCATGTGACCCGGCAGCATGTGTCCCTTAAATTCTCTTTCTGTTCTTTTTGATGATTTACTTTGGGAAAACTACTTAATATCTGTGCATCTGAATTTGCCTATGCATAACTTGGCTGTATTAATGAAATAGCTTCCTCAGAAGGATGTTGTTTAATGAATTAAGGTTTAATGAATTCATGCTTGCAAAGTAATTTAAGATTTCAGATGAAAACTGTTAGAGAAGTGCAACGTGCATTATAATTAAAACAGAGAAGATACAAAATAATAATAGTCAAAAGACCCTGAAGCTGCTGAACACACTAAAGGAGGAATATTTATAAATTACTAATAAAAACATCAATGACTGTGTTATAAAGTTTTTCAGCTACATAACATTAGTTAATATTATGTTATTTATAATTATACTTAGTATTCCCATTGTCTTTGCATAGAAAGAAAACCTATTAAACTAATCTACTCTGGATTTATATCAAAAGGAGATCTGCACTGTGCCCAAAATACATCAGAAGAGTGCAGAGCCCTGGCATGTTTGTTTGCATGGCTACCTTTACTCACAGCAGAAATCTATGTGATGACTCACCTGAGTGAGTGCAAAAGTTTTTGTGGAATCAGGGCCTTGGTGTGCAGGAACAAGGGGTTGAAAGATTGTCCTCTTGCTACAAACAACAAAGACCACAAATAAGAAAGTCCACAAACAATAACGTCCACAGAGAGTACCAAATTCTTGGAAGGAAATTGTGTGGCTTGTGCCAGTACCTTTTCAGATGCACTGATTTTATTCTGTAACACAGAAAACAGAGATCAGTGTGACCTTTCACACTTTCATTAACAAAAGTTGCCTCTGCACGTGCCCAGGTGAAAGCTAAGGAGAAAAAGGCAATTACTTTTGTGAAGTATTTCAGAGAAAGCTCTTGGAGAAGAGGCAGTGCAAAACCATTGAAGTCCAGGCAAGAACAGAATTCATATTCTCTTCATCAAGACACAGTCCTTGTGCACTTGTAAACATTTGGGTTTTGGTCAAGATACAATCCTTTAGTGTCAAGCCAAACAACTTTTGGATCCCAACAGCAAGACCAAGACTGTTTAAGGTTTACACCAATTTGTTCAACTGTAAACCCTATAAAACACAATCCTTGCTGTGCATCCCACAAGACCTGTGTCCCCCCTCAGGCAGCTGGTCCCTTGGCAAGGAGGGTATGTGCTGGTAGGTCAATGCTGAGAAGACACGAAAATATTTTGACTATTTGGAAATGTAAGGCGTGAAGTTGGACTTCGAATTTCAGTTTCCTAGATGTATCTATGAAACTTGGCTCTCACATGGGCAAAAAATCCCCACACATTTTTACTGTACTCTAGAAACTGAATTTGCTTTCATGGAGCTGTATTTGATCCCTCCTGAGATGAAATGGGCGTTTGTCTTGGTGTAGAATAGCAGAAGCTGCCTGCTCTAGGCATGGCAAGCCTGAAGGGCCTCTGGGTGACCATCAGTATTCTGGCTGACACCAGCTCAGTTTTGAGAGCATTCTGGCCTCAGTTTCCCATTTTGCAGCTGGGCAACTGGTCTTGGGACAGCAAACATACAAAACCTTGTTCCTGTAAGCCGATTCCTGGTTCATCCTCAAATGATGAGCTCCCAGAAAAGCAGATTACACAGAGTGTCCAATTTAGGGAGAACTGTATATGCTGTATAGTTCTTAACATCCTTAGACATTGTGTTTTGATGATGTATACATTTTAGGGACTTAACAGGGTATGAGAAAGAGAGGGATAATCCTTCTCAATTGAAAAGACAAAAGGGAAAATGTGGAAAGTATTCCAGCCCTCTGCCTCAAAAATACCTCAATGTATTAGTCATCTCAGTGATTGCAACATGTTCTGACAGTTCTGATGTGAAATATGTGACTGAAATACTGAGGAAAGCCAGGTGTCAATAGTGTTTCTAGCAATGAGTAACAACTCAGATATATTCTTTGAAAAAGCCTATTTTGTGTTAGATAGTTTAGGGTTCAAATGTTTACAAACCCAAACTCTGACTTTATCTGCACTCTGGAGAGTATTTGTGAGTCTGAAAGTGGCTGCATTTCTGAAATGGTACAGAAAGCCTCAGCCTTGGTATTGTGAAAGTAAACATGAAGGTACCTTCACTCGGAGCAACTTCACAAAAATAAGTTTTCTTAATGTTGCAGGCAGATCTGATTCATCTGTGGAGCTGGGATTGTGTTACATAAAGTTCATACCTTCAAACAAATGGCCTGGTCTGGGGGAATGGAGAAATAATCTTCCCGTTAAATCCATTCCTGACTAGTGCATTTCAGATATTTAGCACTCTGATTTATTTTTTTTCTGGCAGTGCAGGCAGATTATCAAATAAATAAATAAAGAAAGAAAGATATGTGGCAACTAGATATGTTCTCCAAAATGTAAAATGTACAAAGCCAGGACAAAAGTCCTTCAGGTAGCTGAAGAGAGTGATGGAGGAGGTGGGAATAGAGTCTCTGTTCTCTGTCTCAACTTGCTTCCCTGTTAAGTTTTTGAGTCTTGTTCTGTGCCAACAGAGTGAAATTTGGAAAGGAAACCAGAGCATGTAACATTATGAGAAGTGACCATAAATATCTAGGTAGTGGTAGACATAGTTCTTGTTTAGAGCCACTATCAGAGGCTGTAGTGCTCACTACATTAAATTTTTACTTTTTTTCTCATTTCAAGTTGTCAATAAAGCGTTTAAGTATTTATGCATATGCTGACTCTGAAGAACTACAGGTGTTAAACCAAAAAGGACAATTAAATATGCTGGGTTTGACTTCTTCCCTGTAAAAGACGATTAAATTTTATTCAGTTACTTGCATTCCATTTTCAGTAAATTCTGTTTGGTTAATACAAGTTTGAGGATGTCAGAGGAGGAGTTGCTATTTCCTTTGGTGGTTTATTCCATGGGTTTGTGTCTCTTACTGGAGGGGCTTCAATGAGCCTGGTAATAGAAAACACTGAAAGTAAGGTTTATTTATACCTATCTGCATAATTTTAATATTTGGCCATGTGCTCTACAAGTTTTCTAGCTTCTTGTTCATCCCAGGAAAATAATTTCTATATACTTTTCCAAGTAATTTCTTGATGTTTGTCCCCTTATCTAAACCTCCTTGTTCTAAGCAAGGCAGTCTTCATTCTCCCAATGTAACGTGATCGCTGGCTGACTGAAAAGCTTTCTGACTCCTTTCTGCCTCTCTTTCAATATTCAAGTATCTTTCTTTTCAAACTTAGGTAACAGAGTTGTCTACAGTATTCTAGTAGTGGTCTTGACAGTCTCACAAGCTCTGAAAAAATCGGGCACCTGTTCACTCCTCCTCTGTTCAAATACTACTCACTTCTATCACAGGGTGAAGAACAATGGCATTGAAAGTGAAAAAAAACCTTTCATTTAGTTGCAAGTATAGCTAACTGTATGGAATTACACAGTGTGAATTCCTCAAGGTAGAAAATGGAAATAAAATAGAATGGTGAAGGAAACAAGACAAGAACCTGAAAATAACCTACTGTTCCAAAATAGCTGTGAAAATAGCTTATTTCCCATAACTCTAAACCTGTTCTTAGGCCAGGCATTTTCTGGGTGAACACTCAGTTTACTTCTCTCAACAATGTCTCAGTTAAGGAGGTCAAAGTGAAGTTTGGATAAAACACAGTCTGCCCCTGTTGCAGCTCTATGCTTTCTGTGTCTGCCTCTCTATTGGGATTTATACTCATGTGCATGTCACTGCACAGCTGCTCCTTGTTCCAGTTATCCAGTCTTTCATCTTCCCACTGATCCGTAAAGAACATGGGTGGAGCCTGTCTTTTCATTTGGTGGAGAGGTTGAGCCATGAATGTCTCTATATCGCTAATTTTACTACATTATGTAAAATGCACTGACAGTGATCCACCCATATTACTCTTCTAAGTAACAAAAGAACTCAAGTCTAGGATTAGAAACAACAGCAGAAGCAAATGTTAGAAAACATATTTTCAAAATGTTGAATTTCTTCTGTCTGAAAATGACTGACCAAACTGATATTGATCAGCCAAATTTCCAGTACAAATTTTTGAGAATTCTTGAGACATTTGCAATTTCATTGAGATACTTAAAGAGAAGAAGAGACCTTCTGAGTCAATAAACCTCAGAGAAACGAAGAGAGTATTTAATAACTTAATTAAAAGTGGAGTAAAACAAAGCTGATTTATAGAAAGACACTGGGAAAGAGGCAAGGTTCTAGAGTCTGAGTATATACCAAATTCTAACTTCTTAGTCCTAGAAGTCCAGTGGATTTTTCATAATAGGCTGGTTGACAATCCCTGCTCTCCCTATAGTCAATATAAAAGNTATACACTCTCACACATAGAGATAGGTGTACTTTTTTTAAGATGGTTTTCCAGGCTGGATAAAACACAGCTCCAGTAAAAGTTAAATTGATCACAGAGTTCTAGACCTCTTTGCTTGCCTGTCAATTTCATTGGTTCTTTGTGGATTCCCTAGCCCTTACTTCTCTAGAGCAGGAGAATGAAGGCTATTAGCAAAATGGAGTATTTTTTATTATAATCTGTAGTGGGAGTGATGACAGCTGCTGATGGTAGTTTTTCATTAAGAGTTAAGTAAAGCAAATAAATGCAATACCCTGCTCAATGCAGATGGTAAGACACAGGAAGACTTCTCCCTCCATGTTCATATACACTTTGAAATGCCATCTAAAAAGAAAAGAGTTTTTAAAAGGACCACTTGTTCAGCTACCTTATTCCCACATAACTTTTTATGTGTCTGGAAATGCAGTCCAAATACACTGTTGGGATAAGACAAATTGCTGCAATAAAAAGGAGGAGAAACTACACCTTTCCACTTACAATTTTACTTGTACCTACAGTGCAGTTTCTATCTCATTTTATGGTCTTTTTCTTTTCAGAATTGAATGGAATTCTGGTCTAAGCCCAGAATAAAGTACTAGCCTATGCTGAACCTCAAACTTTTACAGTTTTCTATTTCAGAATTAGTAGTGTAGGTTAGGGTAGAAATGCTTTTTCCACAGTGTTCTTTATGTCCATCTTGGCATTTCTCCTAAGAATATGCTCATGTTCCTGTTGAATTAGCTTTACACTCTGGTTCCACCATAGGCAAGAAGGTGACCTCACACAGAAAACCTGAGCTTGACCATTTTGGGTGGAATATTTGAAGTAGAAAAGCAATATTCTAGTCTTGAATCTCAGTGATATTAACCTGTAGGAAAATGTCTCTTTTTATACCAGCATTAGTTTCTACAAGGTCTGTGATTACTGGCAGAAAGTTCTTGCTAGTTCCAACGACTGCACTACTTTGGATACTGTCATCATGGATATAGTACAGGATCCAGAGAGATGTACATTATTTCTCAAGCATCTTGTAATGTCTTGCATATCTAATTATGCTTATGCTCTCCTACCACTGTAATTCTATATTGATGGGGGGAAAAAAAAAAAAAAAAAAAAGAAAAGAGGTAATTCCTGAGTCTGCCAGAGGTTCCTGCTGTATTCTGAGTCAGAAGGTAGTAAAAACGGCAGTGCAAGTATAGTCTCTCTCTGCCAGTAAATAGGTTATCTGATGCCTGAAGCATCAGTGCAGTTTCTGTACATTATTGCTGTTACATAGTGAGAATGATGCAGCACCATATTTCCAAGTGAATGCGTGAACTTTGTGAGTCATAGCTATGCTCTGAAGGGAAGGACAGAAACTAATTTTTGGTTTATCTGCTCTGCAGTGACTAGGAAGTTAAAACAAAGCAATAAAAAGATAAAGTCAAGGTCTGGTAAATCCATACATCTTGTAAATAATAAACTCTTCTCATTTATTGTTTTCTATGAGGAAAATCAGTGAGACATCAGAAGGGCGTTTTCCACCCAGGAGACTGCAGTATTTATTTTCCATCCCAAGTGATTGCAGCATCACTGAGAGCAGAATCATGCCTGCCTTTGCATTCAATTACAAACAAATTATCTGCAATCCCAAATCAAAAGAGACCTCACACAGATGCCTAAAATATCTCTTTGGGAGCTACCTATGCTGCACTGAACAAGTGGCTGTGAGCATCTGCATTCAAACATCAGGAAATCTGCAGCTGCAGTCCAGGATGCAGTTATATAGAAATGGCTCTGCCACATAGCACTTGGATCCAGACCAAGAGATCAGCTCAGGCTGGAGGAGGTTCCCATCTTTGATTCACATCTAAACTTTTCACTCTTACAAAATTTAAGAAATGGTGACAGTTCTATAATTTCCAATAGAATTACATGTGCCCTTCCTAAATAAAAAACTTTGTATGATTGACATCAGTGGAATGGATCTTAAGGAACTATTACACTCCCTTGAGGTGGCATTGCTTCCTTCTCCTGGGGAGCTCATGGTCTCCTCCTCACTGTGAACATCTCAACTAAATCTAGGAAATAGCAACAGACACCCTCAGTGGCTGTAGTAGCTCTTGCAGCCTCTGTCAAGTGTCCAGCCCTGCACCAGGGGAACAGCACACATCTGTCCAGGTGTGAGATGCCAGTAGATTCCTCAGTCTCCACCAGTGCAGCCATCCACTCAGAGTTTACCAGCGCATGGAAGGAGGTGTGCTGGTCTCAGCCCATGCAGAGCTCTTGGCTTTATAAATAGCCCTGGCGCAATTCCTCTTCAGTGGCTTTTGATTTGGCTGGGAGGGGTGGGGGAAGGGGAAGAGGCTATCTTGCTTTTTTTTCCTCAGCTTGGGATTTCCAATGTGTCATTTTCTTCTGTGCATCTTAAGTCTCCAATCAGGAGCAATTATGATAGCACATTGTGTAAATATTAAAGACAATTGCAGAGCTTTAACTAAAGCCAACTCTGTTTCTTTTTCCCCTCCTTCCTTCCCTCCCTCCCTCCTTCCTCTCGATTTAGTCAGGGACACAATAAACTTAATCAGCTGCTCCAAATTATGCATGCATTAGCCCGTGAGATTCAGCAAGGCTAGGCTTCTCAAGGACAAAGAAATATACTGAGCTCCAGCACCTCACTTTGTTTTCTCCAGCCATCTTTTGTGGTGCGTCATGGGAAAAATTCTAATGAGTCTCTCCATGCTGCTGGAGAAATTCTTTTCAGGCGCAAGCCAGTTGCTCTCTCTACTCTTTATTTCCAGATACAAATTTTCTGTTACCCTGTCCTCTCCTGAAGAACAAAAGTTACATCAGGATAGACTGGACTAGCACTGAGTGATCATAATCTGAAACAGTTTTGTTTTTCTGGAGCTGATTTTCCTCCCTTCTCACTAAACTTAAAGCTTTTTGGCATTGCAACACGCTGATGAACACGTTAGTTTGCATCTATAAAACAGTTTCTCTGCATCTACTTTCATTGTGCATGGATTTGATTGTGTTTATCACATAGTATTTTTTTTAAAATGTGCTGTCAAGCTGAGGATATGATATGAAGTCTTCTGTTTCTAGGGAAATTTCTGGCACAGTGGAGATGCAATATTTGCCAGCCCTCCCTAAATCTAGCTAGCAAAATTAGCAAAGCTTCAGTAGTGAGATGCACACTGTCCTTCTGACTTATCTTTAGGAGAGGAGGTTGCACACTGACAATTTTTTCCATTTCTTTTTTTTTCCTTATCTCTCTGCTGTGGATTTGAAGACAAAATTATTTTTGTCTCTGGGTCTGGGCTCTTTCTTCTCTCTGTGACCCGTACAGCTCTGCTTCATGCTCCCTGATGGTTTCAAAGGCAAGCATGCTTCATATTAGTCTGGTTCTGCAGCTCTAAACAAATTAATTGTTTCCTGACACTGAGTTCTGAACTGGCTGTGTGCCTGCGTGTGTGTACCTGCAGAGAGAGGAGGAATAAGGAAGGGTCAGGGAGAGGGGGCAGCTGGGGAATGTAGCCATGCTGTCCGGCTGGGGCAGTGGCTGGGCTACCAGAGCCACCTGGAAGCATTAGCTGGTGCTTTGGGCTCTGCATGCATCCTCAATTTCGGCGATTATCTTGAACATAGTGGCGGGAATCTGCTTTGAACAAATGGCTATGGGTGTTCTTGTTTGCTCATTGACAGAACAATAATGACTTGCTGCTCTGTGTATTAGGGGAAAGAGCCTTGAAAATGCAACCATCTGGAAATATTTGTGCTTATTTATGTTAGTGTGCCAGTCTCAATTTAAGAAAGCAAAACAGGAATTTCTCCTGGTCTCTGGCTGGCTTGCTCGCTAGCATGACACGAGTTTAACAATAGTCAGACTCAGTGTGTGCCCAGTCTGGGAAAGCACCAACAGGAAATGAGGACGTAATCCGAAGTATGACATCATCCTGTCTAGAGAACCAACACCCCTCCTTTATTTCTCCAGACCAAAGACAGATATTTACATATCTAAATTGAAGCTGCTTTCCATGATAGGAATTAAATCGATACCATTTAACACCCTGCCTGAGACATTATCCACAACTTTTTAGAAAATACACCTTGGTTTTGTTTTGGCCTTTGTGAAGTCATCCTTTTGTGACCTTTTGTGAGGAAGTGGTTCCTCTAGCACAGCCCTTTGGCCATGGATAAGAAAGATGGGAATGCTACGTGAAGTGCAGGCAACCATCCAAGAGCAGGACCCTTGCAAGGGATCACATAAATGGAGTCCAGCTCTGGAGCAGCTCAAGGGAGAAAGGAAAAAAATCTGGTTTTGCAATCTATGTAAATCAGCTTGTACCCACCTAGGTGCATTCAGAGGGATTTCCCATGCAAAGCTGAGAATTTGATATTCTTATTTCTAGTGTCCTACTCAGGATTTTGTTTTCACTGCCAGGACAGTGTTAATTCTAGCGTAGAATAGCCTGCTGTATTTTCCCAAGGCCAGTTAAGTGTCAGGTGCATTCCAGTAGTTTGGGACACAATGCTTACTTAATTTATCTATCTAACAACAAAATCTAAAGGTACTTAGGCTATATGGGCATTTAAAGTGATGTAGATGTGGCTTTCAAATTATTTCCTGATAACAGTACTGGTTTTTGTGAAAGCAAAATCTTTGCGATTTTACTGCCTCAACCATGCAACAGTGCACTATGAATATACTAATTACTGACAACCAATGGATTTGTTTTTGGGGTGCAGTGTACTGAATTTAGTCTGCATTTTAAGCCCAAATTTTCTAAGCCAAAAAATTTGTGTTCATTTGGATGTATGTTCCCCTTCTTTTGTCGTAATATACCAAGCCATATTATGCTTCTCAGCAGAAAATGCTGACAAACAAGTGAAGAAATTAATTTTCAATCAGAAGTGAGTTGGAACTCCTAAAATTACTGAAACTAAGGTGGTTTTAAATGTATCATGAGTATGAAATTTTGTATTGATTTATCTGATAAGTGATTTTTTTCATCTTAAGCCTAGAACAAATAAGAATGCAATCGCTACTAAGTCTTGTGACAATCTCATCTTCATGTTTTAAGGATCAGCCATTTATAATTTACATTTAATCTTCTGTTTCAGACAGAAGGTATTCTTTCATCACCAATTTTTATGGAGCTGTCTTCAGAATTCAGTGGTAAAAAGAAAGTCTCAATAATAAAGTTGCAAACATTCTGTGTTTTAGATGTTGGCAATTCATGCTTGCCTATTGTGTAACTGCTATTTGTTTGGAGGTTGAATGCTCAATTTTTCCTAGCAAGACCAAGGCACTGAAAACCCGAAGGATTTGACTTTATTGTGATAAGCCAAAATCTCCACTGAAGGAAATGAAATGAATTTCCTGAATCTCTGGACAAAAGATACCACAATAGCTTTAGTAGAGTTTTGTTAAAAAGGCTTATTGAAAAAAGGTAAGGGGGGTTAGTCCAGTGTATTGCTGCACCACTGGAAGGTAAAAATCCTCTGCGTAGTAAATAGCCAGTCTTGTTGAGTAGGTCTTCAATATCCCGGGTGAAGCTAAGGGGAAGTGAGTGCCTCATAGGGAAATTGCAACAACACTGCAGGTGTGAAGAGAAACCAGGGATCCAAGCACTAGGGCTATAGAGAAGGAAAAAGATGTTCTCTTTTGTGCCTATGGAAGGAAGAAAGAGAACAAGCTGGTGAGTGACAACTGAATCCCTCAAAACAATTTAGTGGAAGGGCAAAGATGGTTTAGAAAGAGGCAAGGCAAATGGCAGGTATGCCACAGATTGTGTTACGCAAAGATGCACCAGGTACAAGTGCAATACAGTGTATATGCAGTTAATATTAACCTTGATATATGGTTCACAAAATGAGATAACTATTACAAAAAAATTGTCATTTGCTGAGAAGCCCTCCAGGGTGGAAGGCATAAAATAGCAGAAGGATTGTAAGAGAGGTATGATTTTATTACTGTGATCATAAGGTGTAGGCTGGATGATGAGGGAAGGAAGAGAGAGGGGGAAAAAAAGAAAAGGAAAAGTGTTTGAAGCATTCAAGTAGTTCTTGTTAGGTCCTAGTATCAAGCTATTATAAAAGTAGGGCAAGATGCCCATTTATTCATCAAAGCATTTCCTCTTGCTGCAATACACTGGTGAGAAAACTGTAAAGTTAGTGTCACTGTCAGAGATATGAGGAATTGTCTTGCTTTTGCATTTTCATAAAAAAGAAGGCAGGGGACTTATCATAAGAGCTTATCTGGTATTAGTCCTAGTGTATGATTTCCAAGGGGGAAAAGAAATGAGAAGAAAGGGCAAAGGAAGAAAATTACTCTCTCCCAAAAGGAAATAAGTGTGCGTTGGAGTTTACACTGGGTGCTGGACTCTCGACTTCCAGACAAAATAAAAGATGGTCTGGCTATGAGCAAGTTAAGACACCTTGAAAAAAAAGGCACATTTCAATTGAACCTATAGCTGGATTTTGCCAAAACTTCACAAAAAAAGGAAGTTGTTTCTACAGAATGCAATGGTTTTGGAGAATTGGCCTGTTTTCACAGGTCCATTTTCCCCATCTCCCCACTCCACTGGCTGTTAGGTTTTAAAATCTCTTCCTGCATTATCTGATGTTACATCTCAAACTTTCCTCTACTCAGCTGGAGCCTGCTAACTCCATCACCTTCACTTTTAAGCAGACAGAATTGCAAATAGTATCATGGATCAGTCATGGTGAAAAAACAGCCTGAAGAGTCTTTCTTTCCAGTCAGCACAAACTTGGAGCACCAGATCTGGTCTGCCTTTAAGTTCTTTTGGACTGTTGATACACAGATGGACAAAGAAAATTCCCAGTGACCTGATGCAGAGTTTAAATTTTCTTAATACTTTTGAGTTTCTCTGTCACTGAGAAATGAATGCAAGTCATAAACATCTCTCAGACTCATGTGGAGAAGATGTAACACTTGCAGGTTTAGAACTAGTTTTCCTAAGGTTCTGTTTCAGTTTTACAGAATGGGAAGAAAATTTTAGCTCTTCAGCTTCTTCCTTAGGCCACAAATTCACTTTTTTCTTATTTCTCTGTTCTTTTGTTTGTCAGTGATGTAAGATCAAGGACTAAAATAAAAAACCTATGCACCACATATACTACCAGGCTCTGCCCTGCTTTTATACCATAGCTGTAGACAACACACAAAGGTACAACCTGCAGATTGTAGTTGACTCACAGTTGAACCTTGGAGAATAACATAAGGACTGATGGCTTTCAGCCTCAGAAGTAGGATGACAGCAAGCAGAGATGAAGATTTCTGTGGGGAAGCAAACAACCTGAGAACTCAAATGAGTTTATATTTTATATTTTTCAAATATAAATTATCTTGGTGAAGGTTGAAGTCTGACGTAGAGTTGTAGGAAACAAAGAATTGATCATTGAGACCATCTGTCTTGACACTGATATTGCTCTTACTGAGGAATTACAACTACAGGCCTGCAGACCACAAAGGGTGTCTTTTCTTGTTTCATTGTTGGCTAAGCTCTTTAGATTTTCTCAAAAGTACAGAATGTATATGCTCAGTAACCTAGCTGAAGCACTCGGCCATCAATATTTACGTCTGAGCCCTTTATAAATAACCCATCAAATTTTCACACACAGGTTTGCTAAACTTACAGTTATGACATCCCCCACAAGCCCCTAGAGCTTGCCTTTGGAGATAGTTGATGAAAGCAAGTTTATATACTGCTTGGAGAAAAAAAGACCAAACAACCTTTACTGGTGTTTACATCTGTAAAATCCTCCTTCAGAATTACTCGACTGTGCCACTGCTGTGCTGCATTGTTTTCTATTGCCATTTGGCTGTTTGGGATAAATGAAAATGAGCTAGTCAATGAAAAGGCTCCCTGGGTTTTAATGGTGTCAATAAAATGAGAACATTATCTTCTGTTATCATAGAATATCCCCAGCTGATACAGCGGTTGTTTACCCACTGAGAATAAATAACACTGAATGTGATTTGAAGGTGATTGTAATCTGTTAATATCATTCTCTCTCTCTTTTTTTTTTTTTCCTAATGGGAATTGTTAATCCTAGGCTGCAATTCTTCCTTTGGAAGAAAGGATGTGAAGAGCAGCACGTGTATAAATCTGTAGTGGTTGATTTCAAGGCAGCAGCACTGTGCCACCTGTAATGGAGTCCTGCTTGTTGGAGTCTTTTCAGTAATGCTGAGTTGAAAGCAGTGTGTGTGGTGTAACATCTTTGCTGTCTTCCTCTCCCTGGTTTGAAACTCATGTGCTAATTCTTGATAACTGCACTAGCACCTCCTGCTCTGTGCAAAGCTGATCAATCTTGCCTGCCCTTCCTGTTGTTTTCTATTTAAAACCTGATGAGAAACTCAAACACTAATGGACATGGGGTGGAGGGAGTGGGAATAAGGAAAATTTCCCTGAGAGCGGCCCTAACCCAGGGGGACCTGTCTTGCTAGACTCTCTCCACCAAGAAAGAGAAGGGGATCTCTTTTTTTCTGAATACTCCTCTGAAAACTTAGCTTCAGGCACTGAGGAGACTGTAGGGAGGACAAGTGTATCTGAGGGAATCACAGTGACTTGAGGAGCAATTATCTCGACTTGCAACCTTCTCCTTGACTGTGTTGTGAGTTGGGTTTCAAGACGGGGTTTTAAAGTGGGATTAAAAGTCTGCAGAAGTTCATAGGGACCTCATCACAGGTAGCAATCTGAAGCGGAAAGAGAAATGATGTCTAAGGATACCTGCTTCCTCTCTTTATGTCCCTGTGGCTTGCAGAATGGATGAAGTTCAAATAGGGAAAGTGCTGGATTCTACACCTGGAATGGGGCAACTCTGCACAGTGAAGGGCCTTGAAGGGAAGCCATATGAGAAGTGGCTGAGGTCACTTGGTGTGTTCAGCCTGGAGAACAGGAGACTGAGGGCAGACCTTATTGCAGTTACAACTCCTTTATGAGGGGGAGAGGAGGGGCAGGCACTGATCTCTTCTCTGTGGAGACCAGTGACAGCACCCAAGGGAATGGCCTGAAGCTGTGTCAGGGGAGGTTTAGGTTGGATATTAGAAAGAAGTTCTTCACCCAGGGGGTAATTGGGCATTGGAACAGGCTCCCCAGGGCAGTGGTCACAGCACTGATCCTTCCAGAGTTCAAGCACTTGGACGATACTCTCAGGCACATGGTGTGACTCTTGGGGATGGTCCTGTGCAGGGCTAAGGGTTGGACTTAATGATCCTTGGGGGTGCCTTCCAATTTGACATATTTCTCTGATTCTATGTCATGTGAAGCTGAGGCAGACTCATGCAGTGCCATGGGAAAGGAGACTGTGCTTTGGAAAACAGAGGAATTGGATCTCCTGACACGCAAGATAATCTGAAAGGAGCGAATGACACCACAATTTGTATCAATGAGATCTTTGATGAAGTGAGAGTAATGATAACTTGGGCATTTTAAGGACCTCTGCCTGACCCTCAGCATTTCTGCTGATAGCAAAGCCACTTCTCAGAGAATATATTGTAAACTAAAAGCACAGTTAGATTGTTCAGTGCCATGTGACTCAGTGAGAACTTATCAGTTTGGAGGAAATAATCATACACAGCCAGTTTGCACAACAGAAAATAATGTTTGGCATCACTGGCAAAAAATGAACTTTCAACTGAAGTATCTTTGATCACTAGTGATTGATGAGATGTTAGATGTTGCTTTCCCTAGGTCAGAAGCAGTCAACCTTCCACAGCCTGACAGGCAAGAAAATAAAATGTGTAAAGACAGAATAATGGGTTTTATAAGATACTCAATTTAGCATTTGGCATGTATTTTAACATATAAACTAACAGAGATCTACTATGCAGCATCAGATATGTCTGACTTATTCTTTTGCCACTTTAATAAGTGTTCAAACATGTTTTTTAATATATTGTACTTGCTAATCTTAGCAGCATGCCTATGGCTTATTATTAAAAATACTTACAAACAGACCAGTTCTGGCCTCAGTAGCTGTATCTTTACCAGCAAATAAACCAGATCAGGGCTCCTTCTGCAGTCCTGACAGTAAGCGACACAGCTTGCAGTCATATGGATAAATTGCCTTCCACCCAAAAGGAAGTAATCCCATCAGTACTCCCTTTTGTGAAAAATCCTCAGCATCAAGACATGCCCTGGAATTGCCTGGGACTGCTGGCACAGGCCAAACCTGTGCCAATAAACAGACCACCAATTAAACAGTGCAGATGCTCGGGTGTCAGTGTTGGGATCCATGCCCTGGACCACTTCAGTTTGCTGCTGTAGTTGTAGGCACTATGGTTGTTTATGTCCTGTGATGATTCTCCAGAGAGGTGAGTTGTCTTCTGCTATACACCTATTAAGACTTGCAAAGCACTGTACCTTTTTGTGGGCCACCCATGATGAGTAAGAGCGCCACAGTAAAGTTATACTCCCTTGGCTAGTCAGGGAAAAATAGAGTCATCTCTTCTCTTGCCTTCACCAACTGGTCCCCAGTCACTGTGGAGACCCAGGCACCATCCGTTCCCTACTCAGTTGGTTGGCAAATTTCTTCACAGCACAGTAACTGGCAGTCCTGCTTTTCCTCCTCTGCTTCATCTTTTGAGAGACACAGCAGCTCCCTGATGCTTCAGTTGCTCCTTCCCTCTGGCAAAGCTTCCCCAGCTGTTGGGTGGTGGGTGCTGTGTGCTAGGAGCACACAGAGGGACAGGGGGCTACTGCTGCCCTGCAAAGGTCAATCACCCCACCAGCTGGTCCCAGCATGAACTGGTGGGCTGGACAGGGAGGCACAGAAAAGGATGCCTGATATACCCAAGAACTGCAGGCACTGTTTTATCCTGGTTCACATTTACTCCTTGAATGCAATATTGTGAAGTGGGATGTAGAAAGCCAAAAAGCAGGAAGCTCTTGCTGTGTTTATCTAACCTGACCATTGCTTCCATTCAAATTACTTTTTTCATGTTTTATAGGAACTGCCTAGTAAGGTCTCAGGAGTAGCTCTGGGATTTTCTAAGGGGTTGATAAAGTACAATTCATGTCAGGCTTCCAACAGGCTTAGCTGTTCACTCCAGTTGTGTCCATTGTAGGGGGCAAGACCCCTTGGCAGGTACTTCTGGGTAGAATTGCAGCAGAAATTGCCTAAGTACCTCCTGTTGCAAAAGGAATCCAAGAGGCTGGAGGATGAGTTTAGGAATTTCTGGAAAACAAGCTGCTTTTATAGAAGCCACAGTCCAGCTCAACTTCTTATAGTGACTGATGAGGATGTGATTTAGAGAGCTGCTTGAACAGGTACAGAGTAGGTTCTATGCCAGTCCAAATCTGTATTTCTCCAATGGGTTGGGGAGAGAAAGTACTTCTACTTTTGATGAAGTTAATGAACTTTCTTCCTATGCTGGCTGGAGGAGATCTGGAGATACGAATATAGTCTTATGTCTGTTTTTCCTGAGTGCTGTACAAATATGGCAGCACGCTGTATAAGAAATGTGAAACTCTGAGACCAATATACAGGATTCATAACTTAATTTCTTTTCAAAGGACTATTAATAGTAAATCAAACATCAATTTAACATAAACAGAGTGTGGGTGCCAGCCTTCCGTTTATAGCACAGCATATGCACATCTTCAGTCAGCTTAATTACTGCTATGGTAGTAGTGAAGCTTGAAAGAAAACCTCAATCAGCATTATAAAGGTGGGAAATTTTGTAGAATCTTGGTTTTTACTGAGCTATTTGGAGTTCACAGAACACTTAAATTCAGAAGAAAAACAAAAACCTTTCTGTTGTCCACAGAGACTTGATTGTTTGATAGCAAAAGCAAGTCTGGCAAAGAACCAGGGAAGTGAGAAATTCCAGTTAAAGAGCTTGTTTGTTCTTTTTTTTTTTTTCCAAGAAACAAAAGACCATGTCCTTGTCAAAAGACAGCAGTGCACCTTAGGGCTGATTAGAAGGTTGTTGAGAGAAACTCTGGCTAAACTACAGAAAAAAGCCTTGGGTGTGCTCCTGCTGGACTTCCCCTAACTTGCTGTCGTGTTTTAGGAATGGTATTCCCCACTTTAGTAATCCCACTGAAACATGCCAAACCATGTGCTGCTTGCTCACTCCTGCCTCTCTCCCACTGGGGTGGGCAAGAGAGAAGGAATTTGAGGCACTAAAGGTAAAGACTGGGGGTTGAGATAACAGCAATTTACTGAAAACCGCAATGAAATAAGTAACATGAACAGTAACAGCAACAATAATAATAAAAAAGTGTACAAGAAAGGTGAACAATTTGCATATGAGTGCTCACCACATGGAAGAATCCCAACAATATCTGACTGCACGAATCTACCGTGACTGGAAGGTGAAGTGGTATAGAATTACCTCCAGGTCCTAGATATGCCTCTCCTGGCTGCTGCAAAAATTAACCCTGTCCTGGGCAGAACCAGGGCATTATCCACTCCTTATTTCACACCATCTACTTCATGTGCAGATCCTACACCTTCCAACTATAGACATACATACATACTTAAATACATATATATATATATATATATACACACACACAAGCACAAGTTTCATTTCCATAGGTAATGGAAGTTGTGTGTTGAGTTCATTTAGTCCAAGATTGTGGGCTCAATCCGTCCTAGATGTCTTCCAGGGCCAAAGGCTGGTGTGCTGTCTGCTGTTTGCAAACTGCATCAGGAGCTCACGACTGGTGTATCTAGAGCAGTCCATGCTCATTGTCCATGGTAGTTACAGCATACAGTGACAGTGCCATTCAGCAACCAGTATTATGCATTTAAACATTATACACTGGTCTCACCTGAAAATGAAGTCCCTTGAAGTACATGTTGCATTTCCCTGTCCCTCTGCATTATCCACCAAGTACACCCAGGTCCTTGAATAAAAGCAATCCCACGACTGGGTTTGCCTTTGCTTGAGGCAGAATTAACCCAAACTGATCCTAACACATTCCTCAGATGCATCACGGGGACTTTGTCCTCTTCTACAGTTCAGGGAGGTTTTGATCAGGCAAGGCCAGCTTGGTTGGTAGTTCCTCTAGTGTTAACCAGGTGGCCTCTGCAAAATGTGAATCCCAATGTTTGAAGGTTCCACTACCCATTGTTTTCAATGTGGTGTTCAACAGTCCATCATGCCATTCAATTTTCCCAGAGGTTGGTGCAGATAGGGAAAATTATATACTTCTCCCCTTTCTCCAAAACTTCCTCTGTTGTGTATCCCACCATGTGATGATGTCATCAATATATTGCAACTGTTCTGGAGGCTCACTCTCTTCCAGTTCAGTCTGAATCAGTCCAATGGCCATTTACCATGGCAAATGGTAGGGCTGTGTTTCCACTCTGGGGCAGTCATTTTTAGGTATACAGGACATGGCGTATGGGACATCCCTCCAGGAATCAAACTCTGAGTTGCACTCTGCTGCTAAAGGAATGGAGAAAAATTTATTAGCAATATCAATGGTGGCACCACTTTGCTGCTTTGGACTGCAGTCACAGAGTTTCGGCTGATACGCAATTGTCAATGGTGCACTGTTGTGGTAGCAATTGGTACCTGTTGTTCTTTGACCCTCAGCAGTTCCACAGCAGAAGGTCTTCAGAGAGACCGGGTAAGATATTCAGCTATCTAAATTCCTCTGTCTCCACAGCAGCTATCCCAAAAATCCAACAATGCTCTTGATTCTTGGCTGTCTTTTAAGAGTTTTATTTCTATCATAAATTCTTGAAATGGCAGTGGCAGGAAACAAGGAAATGTGGTGTAATATCAAGACAATGCTGTTATCTTGGAAAGCATACAAACCTACATTTCTTCATCACAAACTGTATTAACTTCAGTAAGGAGTAAACATATGAGGGAAGAAAAATATCTACATGACAGTGCATGTGCGCATGAAGGTGTGTGTGTGTGCGTGAAGGTGTGTCCTTGCATGTGTGTGTGCAAAACTGCATGCAAGACAAGCTTAGAAAAAGCCTCTGGATAAAATTTTTGAAGGACTTTTTGTTCCTGTTTCAATATAGGAAGCATACAGCAACTTCTTGCAACTTTTACTTAAGACTTTCATCTCTCTAGACTGAAGGGGAGATGAGCTTGTGAGTGGATTCTCATGTAGGCAACAAGAACACCAGTCAGTTTATACTGACTGCTGCAATTACAGCTGTGGGTATCATAAGTTAAAATTTGTCCTTCTGGCTCCTGGAGGTAGATGTCTGTCCTGCCTGCACTTTAGCCTAAGGAGGAGGATGTCTATTAGTTGAGCTAAACCTTTCTTTCTTGAGTAGCCACCGCTGTGGACAAAACCACAAATTCCTGCCTATGTCCTACTCCACATTGCTGAGAGAAGCTGTGTGTATACAGCACTCATAATTTATACACAACACTGCATTGTTGATCAAGACAAGGTACGTCTGTGTAACTAGCAATTGTAAAGTTCTTGTCTTTGGTGATATTAAATATGTTCCTAGGAGGGCTAGGAGATGCAGAGGGAAGACCAAGAATGATACCACCAGAGAGGGTATGGCGGGAGGGAATGGCCAAAGCTAAAGAAGAGATTTGTTCAATAGTCACACATTCAAAAAAGAAGGGAACATAATTTTGACTGGAATAAAATGTTGATTGTCACTTGGGGGATATTCTGGAGTATTTTTACAGTATATTTTACAGTATTTTTATTTCTAAATTCATATCAGCATCACCAGAGATACCTGTTGAGTCTTGTGGAGACATCAAAGGGACGCAGTAATAGAAAACACTTCTCTCTAGCCATTTTTGATACAGAAAAGGAAAATGACAGATGACTAAGGGTAAATTTAGAAGAGGGAAAAAGAATAAAAGAAACCACAAGCAGCAGGGAAGGGAACAGAATGGACTTTCAAAATGATCTGATCTATACTTAAGCACTAGCTCAGACTCATGAGGAGACTAGGGCAGGATACAGCATCAGGATACATTATTGTTCTGGTCTGAGCTTTGTTTACAACAGTATCACCTAAAGTTCAGTGAACTTGTGTTAGAGACCTTTGCAAAGGCTGTGTGTTGTGTGTTTCCACCTAATATGTGAGCTTTGAGGAGATAATTAGAAATGGTTTCCTTGTCTCATAGAGCTCAGCTGTTACTTCCATTCCCTGTGGGCATTCAGCACAATGGTTTGGGTGGCCACCTGCAGAGCAAATCCACCTAAAGACTAATGTGGGGAGCAAATCTTTCAGCCAGATCCATGCCTCCATCTCTCAATGCTTGAGCTGGTTTGTGCTAGTTCAGAGCACTCATCATTGTGCACATATTATCTTGATTATATACAGCAATTATACACCACACACTCATCATGGAAGGGGACCCTGATGGTGAGGATGCATCTGTTGCTGGGGTGGTACATGCAACAGAAGTGATGGGCAAACAGCTGAAGGTGACATCATCCCAGGATTATCTCATGTCATGGGATATTTTAAGGAGCCCTGATATATAGTGTGCAGTGTAAGATGCAAGCAAAGAAATAATAAAAATTATGAAAATAGTAGACTGGCAAGTAGAGTAATGTTAGTAAGGACTCATATTCACATGATTTTTAGCAACTCCTTTATCCTTTCAAATTTATTCTGAAAGTTATGGTTTTCCTCTCTATACTGGAGGTAGTGTTGCTTTTGTTTCATATTAGATATGGCATATTTTTGATGTCCAGATCAAGAAGAATACAGTCCTTTTCCCTAGATAAAATGAGGTTTTCTCCTTGCTAGATGGATGGCTATTTTGGTTCCATTCAGCTAATATTATATATACTTCACAGGGTTTTGTTCTCTTCTAAAATTTGTGGCACTAAGATTGGTTTGTTATATATAATATAAGCTGACAGAAGCCATAATGCAGGAGTATGATCACAAAGAATAATTCATAATTTTTTTCTTCTAGGCAGATGCAGTTTGAAAATACTCTGACTAAGAGGATGACTGTTCTTGTTCAGTCCATAGCAAGCCTGAACCATTAAGGAGTTTTAGGTTGTAAGAGGGTTCAGGCAGCTGCCCTGATCATTTTCACACTCCAGATGTACAACAAAAAAGTCCCTTTTCTTCCTGTTGAATATATTAAGAATAATAAGTTGTTAAAGCGGAGAGTCACATGCTGGCAATAGGAAAATATTAAAGAAATGAGTGAAGAAAGGGGATGCTGGTTTTAAACCTGAGCTTTGTGGTCTCCTTTTTTTCTCTGCCTCTGAAATCAAGGATAAAAATACCTATATTCTCAAAAGGGATTGGAAGCATCAAATATAAGTCATGTTTAAAATCAGTCTAGGTATAAGAAAACCCTACAAATGTAATCCAAGAACCATAGAAAGAACTTTAACTTCTTGGACATAAAATGAGCCAGATTCAATGAGACCAAAATTAGATACTAAAACATGTTAAATTATGATGGTCATTTTAGGGTCAGTGGGGTAAGAGAGAGATTTTTTTAAATGAAGCTTAATACTTTTTTTTTTCTTTTTGATCCTAAACAGGATCTGAAAAAAAACCCAACAGTTATATTCACAGTTCTGTTTGAAATGATAAAATGCAAATGCATCCTTCCCTGGAGGGGCTTGTGTGCTCAGGATCCTTCCACTGCTCAGCAGAGCTCTTCCTACCTCAGTAGAAAAATGGCCTGGTTAGACACAGTAAAAACCTTTCCAGAGCTGAGAAATAACATTAAAGTTGTGGACAGGCTGGAGATGGTTCAGAGAAGGGCCACAAAGATGACCAAAGGACTGGGGAGCTTGTCATATGAGGAAAGGCTGAGACAACTGGGTTTGTTAACCTGGAGAAAAGAGGATTTAGAGGAAACCTTTTCATCATATCTCAGTATTTAAAGGGTGGCTATAAAGAAGATAGAGGCTCTGTTTTTACAAGGAGTCACACGTGATGGGTAAAAGTTACTCCTAGGAATATTCCGATTGGACATGAGGAAAATTTTTCACAATGAGAACTATCAGCCATCTCCCTGGAAAAGTGGTGGTTTCCTCTGTATTGGACACTGCTAACATTCACCTGGACATTCGTTCTATCTTGTCTAGACCATGCTTTTGCCAAGAAAGGTTGGATCAGATGATCCATGAGGTCTCTTTAAACCTGGTCTTCTATGATTCTCTGATTCTGTGATTCTCTTTCTGTATGGCCATGAATGCTGGGGAAACACTGGAACGTGCTGGTTGCATGCAGTACAAGGGCACTGTCAACAGAAATTAAGTATGGATTTTCCAAATTAGTGGGAATCACAATCTAGCCTACAATTTCTCTAGTGCCTTGATAGTAATTTTTGTCCACTCAGTGACCTTTCCTCTTCATTGCTGCCAAATAAAAACCAAAAACTGTCTGAACTTTTGCTTGTGAAAAACAGATATGATGAGTTTTCCATCTAGGCTCTGTAGATGCTCATTTCCCCATGAACTCTCACTTCAGAAGCTCATAGTTATTGCTGAAAATGAAATACTTTTAAATATTCAAGTCTGTCACACTAGACTTTTCTTTTAAATTATGTCTCCACATACTTCTTTTAGCTAGGCCCAGATTTGTGTGAGGCACTTGAGATTAAAGTATCCCTATGCATTTGGATAGACTCTGACATTAGGGTTTTTCAGTGGTTACAGCAATCCAGAATAGTCTTCTTTTCTTCTTCTTAATTTCCCCCCTCCTGCCCATCTCCAAAAAAGGTGCTGATGCCACATCCTTTTATAGTGTTTGAGACTGGGGGAGAAGTTACACTCATTTAGTGTGTGCACATCACTTTGTATTTTCACAGCTAGTGACACCTGCAAAGTGCTAAGAACAGTTGGAAATTACTCCTCAGGGGAGAGGGTTGGGAGGGAGGGAATATGAGGAAGATTGAACTCCTTGGACAGAGTCAAAGACATCCTGTTGCCAAATAGTCCATAACACTCCCATGGATTGCCTTCCTCTCATCATGCAGCACCCACATTGTGACTCTTCTACGTTTCCCTCTTTGGAGGCATTTACATAGGAAAAAAGCATTCCTTAAGAAAAGCTTAAAGAGGGCACTGGGAAAGGATAACTAGCTGAAGGACCACTAAAAAGGAAGCCCGTCATGACATGAGATGGCAATAGAGGCTTCATATCAGGAAGGCCTATGTGTCAGCTGTATTATACTCCTTATCCCAGTCATTGGTGCTTGTTCATATCATTAACTTCTGCAGAAAGAAAGCTGGATATTTTGAAGCCTCAGCTACAGATGAGGATTAAATGAAGGTTCAATAAACCACTTAGCAATGACTGCTATGGCACCTCGTTGGGAGCAAAATATGGGTGGAACAGGCAAGGGCTGGACGTGTTATCATTTCTGGCATTAGGTTAATTGCACTGCTGATGCTCTGCAAACTGCTGACAGAGCAGGAGTGGCTTCTTACTGGACTCTGCCCTTGTTGATGCCAGAGGGGAAAGTCTGGTTCCCAGCTCTTTAAAAGTCTTCCTGAGAGCAGGAGATCACTGACAAATGATTGGGAAGAACCGCAGGTGAGACTACTAAGTGTATGTGAGGGGACATTCTTCAGCAAATGAATGGTAGACACAGTGACAGGAGTAAAGTAGGATATTCAAGAGCAAGTGTGAAAGAGAAGGAGGAAAATCACTGCTATGCAGGGAAGTTTTCCCTAGATGCACACACTCTACTGTATTGGGCTCAGCTGTAACACCATGTTATGGTGTTACATAGAGTTATGGTAATTACTGTTTTGTCAGGTGTACCCCTGCATACAGTGTGGGATGTCTACCTACAGTGGCTGCTGAGCATAAACAAAGGGAGGTGCATGCTGAAGATATGAGTCCACAGGAGGGGTATCTCTAAGGCTGCTAATGAGAATGTGGTAGCTTATTCTTTCATCACGGCAGCTTAGCCTGCTCTCAGAAAATCAGCCATGAAGGACTTTTGGGGTAGTCAAGCCTCTACAGAGAAACACATGAGCTAAACAAGGGGGATTTTTTACCCCATCTTGTCACTCAGGGAATCAGATGGCAGCTTTGTTTTCCCTGCTGCTCTGCCATGGATTGGGACCATTTTATTTCAGATAAAACTGCCCGACTTTGCTATCATGCCAAGTAAATGAAATATGAACACCTCTGGGCAGTGGAGAGGATAACAAAAGATTTTATTGTAGGAAGTGTGATAATGAATTAAATTTTACAGTTATAGAAGCTGGGATTTGAACTCTAATGCAGTTTTCAATAGTAGCCTAACCCAGACTCTCTCTGCAGCCAGTTTGCAGATGGTAATGAGACTTCACTGAAAGAAACTATGGTGGGAAAAAAATATTGTGGGCAATCCATCTGCCAGGACTGAAGAGAATCTGTGAGGACCGTGGTGTAAAAAGCATTCATTACTTTCAAATTTCAGATGGAGCTAAAAGTACGACTCAGTTGTTCATGAACATGTGCATAGCTCAAGGCAGAGCTAAATGCTCCAAGGAGGGGCCAATCCATAGAAGTCTGAACCAGCCATATCAAGGCAAAGTGGAAAGTAAGTGACTGGGCAATTTGGAGGGATTTGAGGGATTTGAGCTTGGATCAAAGCCAAGTGCCAAGTTCAACTTTGGACTGTGCAAGTTTCTACCCGGATCTAAAATAAGCAGCTCAAGCCATTTTTTGAATAAAAGATCTATTTTACATACCACATAAAATCACATTCACCCAACCGAGTGCTTAAGGATACAGTTCTCCATGAAAATATGTTTTTACAGCGTTAGTTTTATGGGCTGATGTATAGGGAAATCAAGTTTATATATATAAATGCCCCATAGGGTATTTAAGTCTTTGTTTTCTGGAGGCATTTTAATGATGCCAAGAATTAGATCTGACTTCAGTTCTGCTCAAAACAGAAGTGAAACCTGTTTACTGTCAGGAGAAAAGTGTTTTGGCACGAGAGTCTTCCAGAGATCATCTGAGACCAGTTATAAAGTAACAGGTGACAGCCCCATCAGTGAGCACAGTACATCCTTCCTCTCTTGTTAAAAAACAGCATTAATTACCTTCTTTAAAACAAACACATACACATGAAAAGAATCAGTTTTATCAGTCAGATGACAAGGTGATTCTTTTGCATTCCTTTTCAGTTTAAAATCATAGGTTCTTCTAAAGCAAAACCACATGTTCCTTCGTCTCTGAAAGTAACTCTTTGAAAGGTAGAAATTAAGAAGGCTTGTGATATTTATGCAACTAAATTGTGGACTAATTCATTAGAATACAACAGACTTACGGTTTTCGAAAGTAAAGTGAGAGCCTAGAAAAGAGTTGAGATCCACCCTGAAAAATTTTTTGAGGAAATGTACTGCTAGGCCTTGACTAACAATTTTTTTTTTTCTTTTTTTTTTTTTAATTTATTAGAACATGGGAGGAAATTGAGTCATTGAAAAATTGTAGATACCATGCCATCTTGCATGTAAGCAATTGAACATGAATGAGTTCAAAACATTACTGTGTTCATATAGTAGGTGAGAAACATCTTTTATTCAGCATCTCCAAGTGCCATTTATAACAGTACAAGTGCTGGTGAGGTAGTGATCTGGGTATTTTTAACTAGCCTCTGTAGCAGACAGCAAGTACTGAAGGCTTAAGGTGACATAAGGCCTGGGGATATTAAGCAGCTCGTCACACAGCACTACACTGGGAACAAAATTTGCAACAATGAAACCATGATTTAACCACTTAAAATGTTTCATTAACATGTCCCCTGTTGAAGAAGATGGGGAGAATACAGAGGGAGGGAGATGGTTTCCAGTACTGGGGGCTGCACGAGTTACTGCGTGTGAAGTCTGGTGAGGCTTCAGGGCATCTGGCTTTCTAGCTACACCAAGATAAAGAGGCAATAAAACTAAGTTTCTTAATTTGGCAGAGGTCAGAAGGGTCATGACAGGCTCCAATGCTGACATGGTCTCTGCAGGAATTTGTGATGGTTTAGATGCAGGAACCTTGCTAAGTCCCTAAGTAAATGAGCACTTTAACTCAGAAAGCTAAGTCTTACTGCCCAAATTTTGATTAATTTTACAGTTTAGTCTGCTTTTATTGTTCACACTCTTCCTCTTGAAAGCCACTGCCTGTATATACATGTTGAAAGAAAGCACTTATTTGATTGTGATAATTTTCCTCTCTGACAACCATTTATTGACTTATCTCAAATTACAGAATGGGAAAATAGCTGACTGTGAGGCTATGGGAGTATGTACTGCATTACACAATGAAGTGAAAAGTAACTGGAACGAAAAAATCCTCCCTGAGCCTTTGCTGTACAGTGCTTGGGAAAAAGAATATGTTTCTGTACAGCGCATCTGGCCTTTGACATGTCATATGGAAGGTCAGTATACACTTTCAGCCAACGTACAGGTGCCAGATTTTCCTTTTCTTGACCTTTCCTGGGTTTTAATTCTGGCTTAATCCCTTCCTCGAGGGAGTAGCATATCAGCGATAATCGCTTAATTTATGCCCACCCACAAGTGACCACAGGGGAAGTACACAAGAAAAATTTTCTATTTCTTTCATTGAGGAACAGGAAAAGAGATTACGTTAGACAAGAAAAAAGAGGGAGAGAATGAGGGAAAAACACGTGTGCTTTTTTCCATGTTGGGGTTAGTGTATCCTCCAGGCAGTTACCACAATAGCTAAGGGTATTTGGATATGTTTGGCTGATCAGAAAAAACAGAGACTTTGAAAACTAAACTGTAGAGAAGAAAAAAGTTTGCCTTACATTTCTGAAGATGATTATTTGATATCTGAAATGCATCTTGCTTGTGGTTTGCACCACTGAAGGCAGAAACAGAAATGTTTCACCTGATAAATTTCTTATAGTAAAGTCAGAACCCCAAACTTTTGGCAATTTCTCTTGTTTCTCTTTGCTCTGACCCAAAAAACCTCCAAAGAGCAGTTTCTCAAAGGATATTCTTTATCTGGAACCTTTGTCAGAATGAAATCTTCCAAGCAGTTCTAAAAGCAAAGATGATGTTCACCAGTATAACATATTGCTCAGCTAATAGATTGCTATGTAAGAAAGTGGAAAGATATTCTAACACACTGGTCATTTTCTATTTTGCAGGTAAAATGCACTAGATACTACTCACTGTATTTCCCAACTGCTGGTTTCTTTTTCCTTTTTTGTTCTTTCCCCTAACAATTTGGAAAACAGCTGCATCCTAAAAAGCAATCATTTACAATGTCACTGGAACATTCAGAGAATTTGAAAATATGCCTTTAGTGGAGGTTATTACATTAAAAAAAAATGAAGAAAAGCGCTCCTTACCTTTTAAAGTTTCACAACAAATGTGTCCTTGACAAATGTGTGGAGGGTAGCTACAAAAGAAAAACTTAGCTTAGATATGAACAACTAAACTGCTAGAAAACAGAGTTGCAGCCACTGCACTGCAGCCTTTTGCAAAAGATATGAGGGAATAGTGTTTAAGACCAGCTGCTTCCATTGGGAAGTTGTCCTGGAGGTCCCCCATGGAGTTAGGACCTTCAAAGTGGAATGGCACCTAGAAAGATGTTTTAGCCTAATATCCATGTCTGGGGCAAAAGCCTTATCAAGTGCTCCCTGCCAGAGCAGCCTTCCATAGCTGCACTAGTGGGAAATGGGATTTCCAGAACCAGAAAGCCACTACAAGGTTTCATGTGTGAATATCGGGTGAGATATGCCTTGTCCACAGGTTATGCCTCAAGGAGAGCTCGTATTTTGGAAGACCTGTTTCTTGCAATGGCATGTTGAGTGACCACCTGACAGGTGGGAGAGAGACAGGGAATGGGGAGGTGCAAAAAGAAAGAAAGAAGGACAAAATGTCCTACTCCTCTTGCTTGGAAGAAAGCTGGGAGGGTATGTTGTGGGTAATCCTCTTCCATAACTACGAGGTCAGGAGCGGGATTGTCCTCCACACCATCTTTACCACCAGGTAAACTAGCTATGCTATTCTTCTCCACATCCAAATATTTTGTTTTGAGGCTTAACAGGGTGTAGTGGAAAGTCACAGACCCCAAGAAGGCTATCAGAGATTTCTCACTCCAAACCCTTTGCTTTCTTTAAGTGTTGCATATTCCTGCTTTATTTTAGAATAAGGTTCAAAGAGTTGGCTCAAGACAGCAATCAACTAGCAGAGCACAGCATGAAAAGTATCCCAAAAGGCCTCCAAGGACCATCTCTGCATCCAGGAAAGTGCCAAAAAACCTTGGAACAATGGTCATGAGCAGCTGCAGTGGATTTTTACCACCTCAACATTTCTCTGTAGATGAAGAGAAGCTGAAAAAGGAGTGACTATTGCTGTGACCTTGCTTATGGCTCAAATGTCATGCAATCCTAATTTTTATTTAAGTGGGGCCAATTTAACTAAGATTTTGATTGGAAAATATTTTAATGCAATGGAGCAGAAATTAACCCACAATG
Source organism: Formicarius rufipectus (assembly GCA_013399695.1). Taxonomy (NCBI): domain Eukaryota; kingdom Metazoa; phylum Chordata; class Aves; order Passeriformes; family Formicariidae; genus Formicarius; species Formicarius rufipectus. Next base: position 562,494 of record VXAU01001879.1, on the reverse strand, counting down.
TACAATTCATCTCATTTACAAAGGGTTTTATTGCTGGTCCTTTAGGCCCTAAGCTTATCCCAGTCTGTGTTTGGGATAAGAAATACCTGATTTCTCTTATCTCTCATCAAATTAGACTAGCACAGCCAGTACTTAGAAGATTGCCATTCCCCAGAAAACTCCATGTGTGGTCCTTGTTTCTGCTCAGCAAAAAATCCAAGTATTCTCAGTCAAAACTACCTAAAGTTATCTTAGTCCCAGGCTTATATCTCCATAATTTCTTAAGGAAGAAGAATTCCAGCTTACTATGATGGAATTGGAAAAAAATGTATAAAAATATTCTCCATCCATACATACCTCACATCACCTAAGAGAGAATTATCTATTCTTCCCAAGAGTGAAGTAGCAACTTCCATGTTTCCTTCAGAGTTATGTTATACAAGTTCTTTCTCTGAATAAGAGTATCTTTCCCAGGTTGTCACCTTTTTCTGTGGACCTGTTATCATCATGAACAGGTGTGGTACTGTGCAGCGCGTGAATCTTTCCTCTACCTTGCTGTTATGTGAGCTAAACAATGGGCTTGTTCAGGGGACAAGTGAGCTGAGAGCTCCCTCTGCTTCAGTCTTCAGCATGTTTTCTTTCAGTTCTTAAAAATCCTATCTATAAAGTGGCTTTATCCAAGTCTGATGATGTATTCACCCTGCTTGTCTCTTTTTCTTGATCCAGAGCTGAACTCATTATGGTGATAACTCCCTCCTTAGCATGGAGGTTGAGATGCCGGAGCAGGCTGTCCATGTTCCTGTAGTGCCACAGCCTTTCCTGGTATGTCTTTGGTGCCCCATGTAATCTGTCTGTGTCTGTTATCCACCTATGAAATGGCAGTAATAATCCTTGACTCATAGGTAGGATAAACATACTGGGATATGTTTAAGGCCACATGGACATGAATTTTGCTTGTAACACTCAAGCTGCTGCAGCAGCAAAGTAGCTGAGACACCCAGTATTGCAGTGCATGATGGGCAACAGTACAAATGCAAAGTGATTGACTCCTGGCATTCAGTGCAGAGGTTTCTCCTGATGTCCAGGAGGCCATAATGGTGGGAAGAAAATCTTTACAGAAGAATTTTGGGTAACAGAAACACAATGACACATCAGCATTATAGCTCACAGGTGGAATATCTCAGGCACAGACCCTCTGCCCATTTCAACAGCATTTCTGCTGCTCTTTGAGGCTGAAGTCCACAAGCATGGAGAGTACATCTGGGCTTTTCGAAGATTTGGCTCTGTGTACTGGTCTGCAGCCTGCTCATATTTCCCAATCTTAGGTTGAAATATAGAGTCACACTGCTCAAGCTCAAAGAAGGACTAAAGCTGGAAAAGAAGTCAAATCTCTAATTAGCAGTCCAGCAGTCTAGAGCAAAGTAATAACCTGGCCATCCACCTCTCTAGCTGCAGAGCTCTTGCACACAGTCAGCCCAGACTAAGTCATCCCGGAATTGTTCTTGTCTTGAATTCACTCTCTCACTCTTTCTTCTCAGCTCTTCATTCAACTGTGTTGATCAGTCAATTAGGTGTTCAGTGAAGCTATCCACCATTTGTTTGACTTCATGCTCTTATAAGCAGTGCTCTTGGTTGTAAAAATTGCTAACCAGGCCAAGCTGGTATTTAAGACAGTCAGTAAACATGTCCTCACTAGTGACTGATGAGGGGTGTTTCTGCACACACTAATGAAAGCATATATTGAGATAGATGCACTTTATTACATCAGGCTTTACACCACTTCCTCTAGGATGAATTTTATAGATGCAGTAAGATTTTTACAGCATATGAAAAGACTCAGGTACTGAAAGGTAAATTTATACACCCTCTAGTAGTACAAATGGTGTACAGTCGGTGGTCAGTGGAATTCAAAATAATGTCCCTAAAGTTTTTGCCGTTTTAACTGTAGAAATATAAGTTAAGTACTGAAGAGTGTAGAAATAACACACATAACATGGTAGGAATTTCAAATGGGAAAATTTAGGTGTTTTATAATCATTCCTACAAACTTGATTCAGCTTTTCATTTAAAAGAGGTCTGTAGATATAATCACGGATTGTAACTTTAATTCATTTTATATTCATTGTATTATATGGTGTTATTTTTATATTGATTGAAGATAGTTAACTGTTAACTTAAATTACTAATACAACTTCATCTTCTGCAGTTATTCCTAACTTTCTGACATGTTTTCTTTTGTTGGTCTCTAAGTAATGGAAATTTCTTGAGCCTGACCTATTTGCCATTTAGAAAGAACATGCCACCTCAATTGCATGGAAGTATAATTAATGACCCACTTTAATGACCTTTTAACTGTCAGCACAATGAAAAATTAGCTTTTATAGAATCAAACTAGCCAAATTCTGCTCTACTTTTTCTGTATGTGGAAGCGGAAGTACCTGGGAGGTAAATTTCTGAAGCTGATAACAAAATTTAGTCCAAGACTTGAAAAATCATTGACTTATCCAGGAGAAACATAGTAAGTTATTGGTGGTTGAATGTCTGATACACATTTTGTGTTGGTATAATATTTTGCCTTTAACAGATTCATTTCTGATTGATACTAACATAACTAAGAGGAATGTCTATTTCCAAGGCAGAAAGGAAGTTTGTTATGATAAATAATGAGTAAGGTTTTCAAAATTCTCAATGCAATTAATTAACCCACAGCTTCAAAACATAGATGTTCTCCACACTGTTTACTAGGACTTTTTCCAATATTACTTTAAAGGTCTCAAATAAACCACCTCTTCCCATCCATGTGAGAAACTGCAGTGCCATCTTAAAGACAGCATTGTCTGTAAGATACCCTGGCTGTTTCCTTTGAAACATTCCTCCTCCCAGGCTCATCATGTTTGGAGGCCCCACAGAAAAGAGATGATTCCCCAGTTGTTATGCACAGCTCCACGGAGGGAAAGTGATGGGTGAGGGCTGTCCTGAGTGTCACATACCAGGCTACCTGGCTGCCACTGCGTGTCACCCTGCCACACAGCAGGTTCTCCAGATGATCCTGCTGCCCCTGGGGGAAAATGGGTTTTGGAAGCCCTAAGCAGAATCCACTCCTAATACTCCAGAAATCAAATAGTGGGACACGGGTTGATCACACACGGGTTACATATGCTGCAGGTTCTTGCCTGAGATGAGGCACAACTGAGTAACCCAGGACTCAGGAGTAGACATAGTGAACTTCTTTGTACAGAAACAAGTTGTCTCCTGTCTCCTGACCAGTGGCTACTTAGGTATCTGAGAGGCAGCGTCTCTCACTGGTTTCTACATCCCACTTAGCCTTTACTTTGGGAAAGAAATATAACTGTTGGGTGCACACCCATGAAAATCTCCTGCCTCCAACACATGTGAGGATCTGACAACATAAGTCCTTCTACTAATGTTTTGCCAGAAGGCTGGATCTAATATATGCCTCTAGTACAAGGTGTCCTACACAGCAGCTCTGAAAGTCTGCCTTTCATCTGCCTATTGTTATTCTATCAGTTTAATGCAGGCAAACCTTCACTTGCTGTTTGAGTTAAGAGCCTCTGAGGCATCCCCTCGTCTGTGTCACCACCCTTTGTGAGCAGTCTCGCCTCTCATTAATTATTGCTCTTGGATCTCCCCAAGTAGCTGAGTCCACAGAAAGAAGAAGACCCCTTGCAGGAGTTACCCACAGCTTACATTTATGTGCCATTAAGAGATATTTCCATCCTGTTGAGTTTAAACGGCTGTAGCTGTTCTTTCAGTAGACCCTCATACCAAGCCAGAGCACTTCAAACAGTGCAAAAATCTTTGGTCGCAATCAGTCTATTTCTACAAACATATGTAAGATAAAAGGTCTCAGCTGAAACCACCCAAGAGCTTCACACAGTCCAACCACTTCTTCCACACAGATGTGCTTTTCATCCAACTTATGAAAACTCTCCTTCATTAGAGCTGAAATTCTGTCCCTGTAAGGGTCAATTAAGCATGGTATTGCTCAATTCAGCAGAAGCCAAATCTCTGCCCAGATGTTCCTTCTTTGCTTTAACATCTTCCTGCACTCCTGGGCTCCTAGCGCCACTTTGTTGTACTCCCCTTCACACACTTCATTCCTTTTTTTCTCCCCAATTGACAAACAACTATTTCTGGCAAGCAGCAGAAGTGGCAAAGGATGCTTGCTAGTATCCTTGCCAGATGATGTTTCCATACAAATGGGTCAGTGTCATGACTAGCGCCATCATTCTGGGCGATACTGTGCCCTCATTCATGACAACAATCGGGCTCTTAAAATCCCTCGCATAAAATAGCTGGCAAGAGCATCCTGTTATCTCTCTATTTTGACTGTATTTAGCTGGTATAGGCTACTCTGCCTCATGCACACTGTGCACTGGATACAGCTATGTGAAGATTTCCGCTTAATTCTTTAGAATTGCTTTTTCTGCTGGGTCTGATCTAATTGCTGTCAGGATGCATAGCTGGCACTTCAAGAGGTAAGAGGAAGACCTAGAAAATGGTTTTGAGCTTTAAAATCTCCTTAGAACAGCTTCTGTCCCTTTCAGAAAATTTGCTAAGCTTCTAAAACTTGTAAAAATAATTGGTCAATGTGGGAGAGAACTTGGACTGCAATACTAACGTGCTGAAATTCAATCACTGCACACACCATGGCATCTCTTCAACAGACAGAGACTAGCAAGCATTAGATTTACAGCTTCTTCTTCTTTTTTTTTTTTTTCTTTTTGACAGCTTGGTCTGCAGAGATAAATTCTTCAGCAGTTCTCAGGACTTTCCTGGATCATTCTCAGGCAGATAGATCCCATATGTCTCCCTTTTCAATTCTAATAGCCTTCCACATACAGTTCCATTCTCTGGATGCCTTCCTTCCTTTGGTGTTTGTACCTTAGCACTTCATTTTCCCTGAAAGTTTTGACAATTTTCAGGCAATTTTCTTAAAAATTGATTGGTGGATTTTCAGATAACTTCACCGAATACTTACTTCAAGACTAAGTGTTGCATATGTGGGAGTGCTTTTTGAGGATGGACGACTCCTGATTAACACCTCGGGATAGTAGGGCTGGCTGTTACTTAGCATGCTTGTTGCTTTGGTGTCTCCAAACCCGTCAGCTAAACACTTTGTCTGATGGCTCTAGTTGTTTCTGCTCCTTGTTTTGGCAGTATATAATAGGACAAATTCCAGACTAGGTAAGACTTAGATTACTATTGTCATTCCCAGTTTCTCTTTTCTGGGTGGACATGGCAAGTTCATCTAGTTCATCTAGTTATTTTGGTACAAAGCAATTAATGGAGATATTGTGAACTCCAAGTTGAACCACTTCAATGTTTCTCTGGGACCAACTATAACAGTTTCAGGTAATTTAAGTGTGTAATGGGTGTAATTAAACACACCACTCTTAAAACTAATTACTATACCTGGCAGGTCTTAGAGCTGTGCTAATTTTGGAGTCCAAATATGTGCTATATCTCTGGCAGGACTTAGCAATAAATATCCAAGAAAACACCCTGGAAACATAGAGTGTAAAAACCTCAGTCTGGTCATGGGCTATTGACACACTCAAAGGTATGATACTGATGTGAAGACCTTGAGTTGAGACCTAAAGTGACAAAATCAAAAACACGAAATTTAAAAAGAAGATAGCAATTTCCAATATATAAGCATGGAAGGCTGCCTTAAAGACTGATTAATGTGGCATCCCATTAGCTTTAAGTACTACAGAACATCTGGCATATTTCCTGCTTGACTACAAATTTCTGAGCACTGGTGTTATGTCATCTCACAGTACTCATTTTCTCTTCATCTCTATAATTCATCTCAGCAATTGTTGTTCATATGAAAGTAATTATATAAATGCACTTGATTAGATTAGCTTTCATCTACTACAGTTTTGGTTCCTTTAAATAAGGGCATTTCCCTTCAAAAAATAATTCAGAGGAATTTATGGACATATTGTACCACATGATGGAGATTAGAGTCCCTCAGCACTCCTAATCCAGCACATTTCATCACACATAAGGCCCAAATGCTGTACCTGGGGTTGATCCACCAGGCTTCTCTCACACAAGTACCTGGGCAACATTTTACTCATGGAGGCAGCCAACTTACTGAAATTTTAATGAAATTCTAGGAGCTGGCACTCCTTGTTCAAGTTTTGCTGATTTGCATTACCCCTGGAGATTTCATCTTCTCAAAAGTCAATCAGAGAGAGATAAAGACCAGACTGCACCTCACAGTGACCTTGGGCTCTCTCTTTTGTTACCACGTCTTGGGTGCTTTAACACTGAACAGATTGGGTCCAAGTATAAGAGGATAAAGTAAAAGTGATTAGGGATTTGTCCCATGACTTCAGCACTGTTGGATCCTCTAGAATGCCTTAAAAGCCCTCATAAATTATGGACATAACTGTGCATGCCAACACACACTTCTGGAATGCTAATTTTTTTGATGTCTCGCACTTGATTGGAAAAACAAACAAACAAACAAAAATAAAAACAAACAAAAAACCAACCAACCAACCAAAACCAAAAACAAACAAAAAACCAAAACAAAACAAACAAGAAAAACCAACAACAACAACAAAAAAAACCCTCAACACCTCAATATGAATTAAGTTTTTTATGATTTTCCCTGGATCCTGCCCTATAAATATTCTGTAGAACTGTACCTGATGGCAGCCACATTGGGGTAAAGGATGGCTCCCAATTGTCACTGTCCTTTTCTGACCATGCCCAGCCTCCAGCCCTCAGTGTTGCTCTACAGTCATTCACATTGGAGCATTTTAGAAAGAATGTTTTGAAAATGCCAGCCACTTAGAGCATGTTCCTCTTTCTCCCTCTACCTTGTTTTGAAGAGAAAAGAAGGAAACACCATCTATACTGGGGGTGATCACACATGGCTCCTAACCACCCACTCCCCTCTCTTCAGCATCAGTGGTTTTTCTGTGGCAGGCTGACCTGATTTCACTCGGGTGCTAGACAAACCTCAGTGTGCAAGAGTTTATACTCAAGTGAGTCACCTGAGGGAACATGAAGCAGGAGGAGGAAATGAACATACCAAAATTGTGATATATTATCACTGGTCCCTCACTGCTGCACTCACTAAAGCAAGAATGGCAGAAAGCAGGAGCATGAGGAAAGGGAGAGGGACTCCTTCGCTCCCCAGACACTTGAAGTAATTTGTGCTTTGTTGTTTTCACAGAGTGACAATGGTTGTGTCATTGCACTAAGCAGAAAACAGCCCCACACTTTGGTTTTTTGGGTTTGCTTTTTTTTTGAAAGCTACTTGCTGTCTTTGACTATCTCATCTCCAGTGTGCTCCTAAATAGGAACTGCTCCTGGAGTGTGTGAGTTACAGGTTGTTCCCACACACAGGCGTGCTCCACGGTTTCCAACTGAAAGAACAACTGCTTCATTCTCCTGAAGGAGACCAGGCAAAACTAGTCCAGAGAGGAGCTGCCAGTCCTGCTGAGCCCCTCACTTGCCTTGGCAATGTTCTGCAGCAAGGAAGGGTGGAGAATATACCACAGATAATCATAAACTATTTGGGGCCTGTGTTCCTTGGGTTTACTCTGCATCTTGGTTTCTCATCTGAAAAGTGGGGAGAATGGTACTGCACCATTTTCCATTTGGGCTGGAAGAACATATGCTTTCCAACCCCATCTCATGCTCCGGGTACCAGTTAAGTATATACATTATTGTGCACCCAGGCAGACCATATTTTCTTACTTTTGTTTTTTTTTCCACAGCTGGAGTCAATGGAAATACCCTGATTTATGTTATCTGTATATCACATGACATTAAATAACAGATAAAAGCTTCAGTATCGCTCAAATTCAAATAGGCCCTCTAAAAATGCTCTTTTCCACTGAACAGATTTCTAGCTCCAGAGGAGAAAGGTCTTCCATGTCTTGAGAGGATTTTTATTATTCTCTAAGTCATTTTGTACAAATCGAGATCTACTATCAATGACATAATTAAGCCCTGTGAAGTTAGGGGAGATAAATTTTGAAAAGAATTATGTGTTTGGAATTCTCAATTAACCTTTTGCTCTCTAGGTCATCCAGAGCAGATCACCCACATCCAAGCAAAATATATCACCAGCATCCAGAAAAGTCACAAGAAATCCCACTAATAGGATATGCGATTAATAGTAGGGAGAGAACATTGTAAGATGTTTGGATTTGGATAAGCATTCACAAGGTTGGCTGCTTATCTGAAATGTATCCAAATGACTATTGCCTAAAAACCTTGTAAGAAGGAGCTTTCTAAAGTGACTTGTCTTAGCTTTTTGCTTTAGTTGGTCAAAAAGGGAAAAAGCCCATGAGGAGAATCTTCTTTAGAACAGACAAGGTGCTTTAACAGAGCTACCTAAATGCAGGGATTTTCACTTATTCTGCACCATGTTTAGTGTACACAAACCCCTTCCATTGAAACACATTTTTGAGGAAATGCCCAGATTAAAATCATCTACATACCTTCAATTCATCCCATTCAGAGGCTAGATTTTGTAGTGGTCCATAGCTGCCCAGTGCCATACAGCCTGTGTTGCGCTCACCCTGCCTCAGTCCGTGTAGGGGATGGATGCTGCTCCCTTACAGAGAAGCCGTGCAACACAACACTGCCTTGGTGCTAGTCCTGTGCAGTCCCACACCTTATTTACCACCCACCACTGCAGGAAGAATCACTCATATTTTCACAAGCCTTCCTGTGAAATTTAGAATTAGTAGTGAGCTGCTTCATGGATGTTTAGAAATATCCTCTCATAATTGTTCTTAGATATGAAAAGAAATTCAGCATCTTTCTACACATAAGGCAAAAAAAGAGGTGGAGGTGAAAACAAGCTTCCCGTGTGCCACAATTGCAGCTTAAAGTGTTCAGCACTTCTGCCAGTCAGACTGGAGGGGTTCTAAGCAGAAATCAGAGAATTGGAAATAAACAATCCCTAGCCTTGTCAGAATAAGGGTTTGGGGGCATGAGGGAGGGTGTCTACTCCATTTTTCTCTGTGAAAAAAAACAGATTTGAAACAGCAATGTTTTATGAGTAGTGTTTGCTGTGCTGTTGTTTTGAATGTGAAAATCACTTTGTTGCTACTATTGTGTTAAAATGCTATTTTTTATTTCAACCTGAAATCTTGCTTTAAAATTATGAAAACATTAAGCAAATATTAAACCTAAATGCAAAAACCTTTTCGTAGTCACTATGCCATTTCACAACCATGTGTGGGAAGTCTGGTTGAAGGGACTAGCTCAGCAGTGCACCGAGTTCCCAGACTTGGGAGGAGCTGAAATTTCTCCACAGCAGTCCTAAACTACCTCCAGCTGGTATTTCTCCCAGTCCACTGCCTCACTGGGAACTGATTTTCCAGTTTTCTTGGCCAACAAGAACATTCAACAAGGGTAACAAGTATGTTCCTGGCTCACCTAGGATCCAGATCAGGGTAGATAAATCCCCTTGAAACTCACTGCAAGTCTCCTTGCTGGCCCTTTATACTAGGCTTTGGTCCCCTGAAAGCCAAAGCTGATGAGTAGTAGGGACAGATGCATCTCACCAAGATCTTGCACTGGATCATGGCTGAGGCATATCCTAGCTGCACACCTATATCCCCTCATTCAGGTAAGCATCTGCTGCCCCTAAGTTAAGACCCTGACATAAGTTGTGTGGGCTCAGTGCAGGTGTGAAGAGGGGTGTCTGTTCCGCGTTCCTCTGGGAATATTCTTCTGGGAATATATGACATATGCTGAATATGGCATTTGCCTAGGCAGAGATTCTGCTTACATAGAACTGGGCTTTTAAACTTGAAATCCATTCAGAGAGGTTGGGCAAAGGTTTGTTACTCACTGCAGCAGAGGACATATTTGTTTGCAAGACTCTGGCTCAGTACCAGTATTTCACACAGTAAATGGTAAGAGTAGGAAATAAATATGAGAGAGAAAGGGAAAGTTGCCAAGATGAGGCACTTCCTTCAGATGTGGAAGGCTGAGTTTACACATTTCAGAGTGCTTTGTCCCTTTGTTCACAGACAAGAAAAATTCCAGGAGGATAGTTACTCTTCCTTTGCAAATGCACCTCCTTCCCAAATGCTCCCTCCCAGGTCCATCTGCAGAGGCCTCATCCATGTCAAAACAGGTGAAGTATGTTGGCCCTTAATGCAGGAGGTATTCCAATATTTGGAAACAAAGCGAGGCAGACTTTGTTCCCGGGAATCAGAGCTGTTGGCAGCACGCGTACTCATTCAAGGCAGCCACAAAACAAATCCTGCTCCAGTAGCTGTTGTTACTATGAGAATGTAAAAGCTGTTCATCCACCACAGTCAGGAACTGGTACTTGTGCTAAAAACCAACATGTACCGACTGTGGCAGCATTAGCAACACTGCCTGTTCAGGCTATTCCTAAATATAGTGTAGTCTTTTTCAGCATTAGCTCGGATTCATTACATGAAGGTAAAGCTCTATGATTAACAAAACAAACCAAACCCAACCAAAATATCATCCTTTTCCTTGAAAGATGTTAAACATTCTCACAGAGAGGAATTTTCTAAGTCAGGAAGCTCTGCAGTGCCATGAAGATGTGAAGAACTCCAGCTGCTCTCTGAGTTGTGCTGCAGCATAACAGTGAGGAAAACATGGCATATCCATCCCTGGTGTCTCTGTGCTCTGACTGGCAACTTTCCTGAGATGAACTTGCCTTGGTGCATTTAAAAAAACTTCTGAATCTGACTGAGATTACAATGGTTGCAGAGGGGACTCCAAACTCAGCACATTGCTATCCTGGAACCCACCATATCACAACACAGCATTGCCATGTGCATTTGTCAAGTACTGCACCTTAAAGAGAAGAATAACATACATGTAGTATGTTTCCATTTGCAGGTTACTGAATATTGTCTTTCTTTGATGCAGCGCATGGCAATACAGCTTGGTGTTATGCAAGGTGATTTACACTTAGGACATGTTATAACCATGTTTTCTCTTTCTCGTATCATTTTGCATCATGTCATTTCACTGCAAGCGATTGAATAGATCTGCAAGCTGAGCAGGCAGGGGAAGCAGAAAAGCGAACACTCATTAATAATGCTGGTAATGCCCCCATTAATGCCTGTCACTGTCAATCTCTCCCTCAGTGCAATTAGCAAACATCCTATGGGATGAGTGATAGCCTGGTGCCATGCAGCGTGCAGCCCTTGGAAAGCACTGAGGCAAAGCTAGTACATCTGAAGGGAATTAATGGCAAATTGATGGCAGCCAGGCAATATTGAAGCAGCAGCCGGAACAGCTGTTGCTTATGTTCTCCTGCTTGAATCCTTGCTGTCATCCTGCCTAAGCCAAGCAGAGGCTGCCAATACATCCTGCACATGCAGAAAAACTGACCGCTTTGCCTTGGCTCTCTTATTTGTGGTGGTTTCTTTGGCCTGAATCTTTGCCTTGTTTTTATGAAGCTTGGTTTGATTAGACTGGTAGTTGGTATTAATAACAGCCTCCTCCGCATTATTCTCTCTTTTGTCTCCTCATTTTACAGTACAATAAAAACTAAATATACTTCTTTGCCACAAAAGAGTTAAATTTTGGACCCTCCCCTTCTGTTTCATGGCTCCAAAGCAATACTGAAACAAGAAAGGGAGTAAGGCTTAGCTGAGCTATACCACAGTTTTCTGTCCCTCATTCCATGGCAAGACACTTCTTGGGCAAAGATACAAGTGTCTAATCCTAGCAGCAGAGCTACACTAAATGATCCACAGGAAAATTGGGGGGAAAGTAGTCAAGAGCAAATGAAAAGTTTTAATAAATTACACAGGAACAATGTTTTATAAGGAGAGAAGAGGCAAGAGTCAGCTCCAGCCATCCACCTACATGTTCCTTTGTCCTTTTTTTTCCAGAGAATTGTGTGATTGTTCAGAAATCACTTTTGTGAGGTCAATGTGTTCACTGTGCCAAAAAGAATTGCCCTACTCACGATTTTCCTCAAAAGAGCAGGATTAGTGCTTTTCTCTCTTGCTCACACTGTACAAATCCAAATTACTCCACAAAAGGTAATTGAGTTCTACCACTAAAGGGAAACAGGCTAAAGTACCTCTATGCCAATGATCACATTATCTTGTAAACTGATCCAGGAGCAAGCCTGACTACAAAAATGTAATTGCTAAAGTACAATGGATGTGATGATGTACAAAAGATAAGAAAATATCAGTGGCTTAATATACAATAGTCATTTTGGTAGCAGAACACAGATTTTTGCATCACTCTGAAACCTCAGCTGACATCTACAAAATTTCTTGACAGGTCTTAGGTGAAACTTTATAGAGTTGAGAGTGGATTTTAGCTCTCTGCATAATAGTGTCCCGATTGTCAAAGTTAGTCTAATCATCCAGGGCTCCATGTGTTTATGCAGCAAATGATGTCATACTATATCTCTTGGAGTAATTCTAATAACACAAAACTGTTCCATTAGATTTGTGATTGTTGTTTGGAGTATGATGTTCCTGAGACCCCAAGGCTGGGTCAGGGTTCCATTGTCTTAGGCAATATGGAAATACATAGTAAATCACCATCCTTACTCTCAGAGTCTTTATATCGAAAATTATAATGTATTTTCAATTCATATTTTGTAACAGTGTACTGATATATTACTTTTCATCTCAAAGACTCTGTAACCACATCTCATTATATGGTGCAGTCACAGTGCAGGGCAGAAGATTGCAAGTGCAAAATATTCACTACACAATACAACAGTGAAGAGACTTTAGCTCAAGACAGATCAATAAATGTTTTACTTATAGACCTGGTGCTAAGGGAGGATGAATGTCCACACAATCCAAACAAGAGCAGAGTGTTCAATATGTGGCTTGAAAGATTCATGAGTAATAAACTACACAGTTTCTGGCTTCCTCATACAAATATGGAAATTATCCTGCTTATGAACATTAGCTGCTGCAGTCATGAAACTGCTTGGCCAGCATAGCCAAGGAATATCCCATTCATCCATTTCTGCCTGTCTCCACCCAAGCACATCACTTCCCTGCTAGCACTGTTGAAGTTAAACAACCTCAGCATTACCAGTTCAAATCCCTGTACTGTGGTTTACATAATTGTTCTTGCAAAAATTGGCTTAAAAAGCTTTGTAAACTGAACCTTTCAAAGTCTATTATGTAGGTCTTGTAATTCTTCTTACATCAAAACAGTTCTCCTTGCAGCAGAATCTGACAAGGTTTTGCTGTTCTTATTGCCTGTGTCTTCAAAATTGGGATCAAAAAGTCCCAAACAATTGTTGTTGTTGTTGGCTGGACTTTGCGAACAAAGATCTTGGGATAAGCCAGCGCAATGGATTTTTCAGGTGAGGCACAGGGTGCGGAACTGTCCCCACCCCCTTTACACCTGCGGCTCATCTTGCCACGGCCGAGCAGCTCGGACGGCGACAGCGAGTTCCTCCAGGATTCGAACCGGCGTCCTCAGAGGAGGAGCCGGCTCCACGGGCGGGGGCCTACGCCACTCGGCCAACGCCCGCCGCCTCTCAAGTGTAACATACAAACAGAAAAGCAATAATGTCAGGCTGTTGAGAGATCCTGGGAGCCCACGTGGGTCAGAGCACCAGGGGAAGACCTCGCCTTGTCCTCTCTGCCACCGAATGACACAAACGTGGCACTGCAGCCACGCCTGTAACACGAGCTGGGGCAGGCCCCAAAAGGTGGCACCCAAACAATTGTAGTAGATGCAACACACAATTGGTATGAAAAAGAAGCACTTCTGACACCAATGACACCATCTTCTCAGTTGAGAAGAAAGCATGGGCACTGAGCTGAAATGCATTGAGCTGAGTAAACTGTTTTGTTAGTCTATTCAAAGACTAACAAAATTTTTTTAGTTCAGTGTTTCCCATGGAATCTGCAGTATTGCTTACAATGCCCTTCAGTGAAAGATGCAGTTTGGCTTTCATGTTCTGTTTCTCAGTGTGGAGCAGGAGGAAAAAAATGGGTTCGGTATTTCCCTGGAATATTTCTGGATGACAAATAGAGTTCTTGTGAACTGTTGTGAGGCATTCTACTTTAAATGTGAAGTGCCTGATGCTTATGAGAAACATGGCAATGCGCATTAAGATTTCCACAAGCCCTACTCCTCTCTCTCTCCTGCCCATCTTGCTTACTGATCACAGCATTCTCTCTGGAACTGCTGACAATGTTAGTCTCACCCAGCTCCATGTAAGATGGTTATAAAAGGTCCATGAATTTGCAAGCACAAAGAATGTGTACTATTAACAACCATCACCAACCTGACATTTACTATATCCACATCTGGTTTAAATGTCAGTGAATTTCTATAGAGTCAGCAGAGGAAAGTGAGGATGATTTAAAAGCAAGGCTTCCTCTCTCCTCATCCTGCCACCATGAAGAGATGTGTATTGAGGATGCCTCTGAGCTTCCCTTATAGAATCAGAAAATTTTATCTCAACACAAGAACTCTGTGGATATGGGCACATAGAATCATAGAGTCATTTAGGTTGCAAAAAATCTCCAAGATCATTGAGTCCCACCATTAACCCAGCACTGCAAAGTCCAACACTAAACCATGCCCCTAAGTGCCATGCACCTAGGCCAGCAACTGACCTTGAGCATTGTCACCTACTTGTCATGGACAGAAAACCTCCCTGTTTGGTTGACTCACTGACCCTGAATGGAAATAAGGAGTCTGAATCATAATAATTACAGAGCCTCTGAGGAACAGTGCATTCTCAAACATGCATAGCACCTCACCCTCTGATCATTTGCATTATCTTCTTTGCAAAAAACCAGCATGTCAGACCTCTCATGATGCCTTTTAATGTAATGACATAATGTATTGCCCCTTGAAGTATTACCTTTCCTTATTAACCATCATTAACCACATAGTGCTCTATCACACATGACAAAGAACAGCTTGTTTTCAAAGAGTGTAAAGACTCAGTGGCTGAGGTAGAATGAGCAAGCTGAAAAAAACTGGAAAGATTGTTGGACCTAGTTTCAATGGTTTTTTGTTGTTTTTATGTCTTGATACACTGGGGATATTCTCTTGTGACCGAAGTATGGTTTTTTGTGACCTGGAATAGCTGTGTTAGCCTTCTGACAGAGTAAAGCATCATGAGGGAAGGGAAGTTATGGTCTCTGTGTGCAGAACTACCAGAAATATCAAAGCAGCAGGCTCATATTTCCCCATCATCCTTCATAAGGGTCAAGATAATGGAGAACAAGGTCCAGTTATATGGCTGGGAGGAGGAGGAATAGGAGGAGAAGGGTGTGCAAAAGCTGGACCTGACACTGTGAAGCCAATAACTTTTTTTCATCTCCAGTCTTTCTTTTTCTCTCTGTTCTGTTTCCTACTAATGATCGTTCTGTTCCTTTTCTTGACTTTGTTGCTGCAAAAACATTTTGATGAAATTCATTACTCCTGCCTGTTTGATGGCAATGTGGATCAGCTCCTCATTCAGGGCCAGTGCAAATGTCTAACTCCAGAACCTCATTTACAACACCAGAATTTTGAAAACACAAAATGGGGTCCTGCTGGCATCAGCTCTGTCTGCCAACAAGAAACTGGTTCATATCATGTTCTCAGTGCACCTGGGTAAGAAATGTTTTACCTTTCCCACAACAGATGTTAAAAGTCTGCATTTTTCTGTTGCTGTGTGTCAGATCAAAATTTTTCATTTCTGATTAGAGACAGTCCCCTTCCTTGATAATCCCAAGTCTGAGGTATTCATCTGGGATGGTGAGACTGCAGGTTTAAAGCCCCTCATATGTTCATACAGGTTGTGCTTATTACAACTAAACCTGGCTGTCAAGTCTATCTGAAACCAGGTGCTATGTTATTAACTACCCTAAGAATGCCCTGAGATACATTCCCAATGAAAATGTCAGGAACAGGGAATATTTGTGGCAATGAGCAGTGTGGTCAGTGAGCAGGCCACATATAAAGGAAAAATTACATTAAAAAAATCCTAAAAACATAAAAGCATCATATTCTTTAAAGTAGTTGCATATTTGAAGATTCTAAATGCCAATACGGCAGGTTCTAATTTTTTTTCTGACATTTTTTTACATTTTCCCTCGGAAAGCTCCTTTTGACTAGATAAGCTTCTGATTGCTCTTACAGTGATGTAATTCAAGTAAAATGTTCTATTGTACCAGCAGCCACTGGAGAGAGGAGATCCTGTTTTCTTCATCAGTCCTCATTCAGATGAAGTAATACCCGTTCTACATGTGGCAAATATTTTCCATACAGAAGGTGGGTCCACATACTCTTTTGAGCCAGCCTGCCCTGTGTATACTGTCAGTTCAGTCCTGATCCAGTTCTTTACAAAAACCTTGAGCTAAGTCTTTCCTCTTTTGAAGGAGTAAATAGTTCCCAATAGGGAGGAGTGCATCCTGCAACACATTGTTGTTTCTTTCCTAACTTTTTTAGCAGGTACAGTTGTTTTTCAGTCTGACTGAATTGCTTTAAACGGGCCCTTCACTGAAGTCAGAGAACTTTCTCAGCAGGAGGTGAAGCAGCCAAGCATTTGATTGTTTGCTTAATATAAAAAAACCCCTTTAAATCTTTTTGTCTGACTCTACTTAATTGTTTTGGAGTCCTTGGCAATTGTCTTTGTCACTACGTAACTTACAGTTAATGTTGACCCAGCAGCTCCCAAGTTAGCTGCATAACTTAATGCCAAGGAAACCCAACTGACCGGTGGGAGGAGCTCCAAGGACACTCCTACTGCAAAGGCAGCCCATTATGACTTTCAGTCAAACAGTCAGAGTTTGAACTCTATTTTGCTACTTTTCTTTTACAGTACTGGCTTTAGCTGAATCCATAGAGAGCATAAGTAAAAATCAATAACATCTGAGGGCTTTTCGGTGACCTGTGAGGTCATAGGATTGTGTCCTGCTGCTGAGAAACAGATAACCTTGTTTTTAAAACTGCTGTTGTAATTTCCACCCTTTGTCAATAAATTCAGCAGAAAGTCCAACACTGAAGGAATATGAAGATCAGACTGAGTTCACTGGATCCCAGTAGATGGATGCTTGGTACAATGCCTGAGTCCTTCTTGTGCACTTTTAATGTTGGAGCTGTATTTTCAGCAAATGGAAGACTGCTGAATTCATCTTCCATGATGCTGGAAATCATGTCAGTCAGTTCTTTGAGACATTTGTTGTGCAATACAGAGGTGAAGACCCAGTTTTCCTTTAGTCTTTTTCTATCAAGGATTAAAATGTTAGGAGAGTAGAAGTTCATGGGTTCAGACCTTCAGATCTGTTCCTGCATGAAGAAAGACCCTCCCCAATGAGACCAGTCAAGAGGGAATGAATGGGAATAGAAAGCAGAACATCCTCCTGACTACTGCACAGACACAGCCATTAGATGGACTTGTTCATGCTACCTTTAATTAACACTTCATAGACATTGTCAGGTGTAAGAAAAAAATCCAGGTGCTTGGTTTTTTTTCAAGCACCATGGAGGTATTTCTTGTCCAGCCTCAGATACAAAAAGGGAAAATTATGCCTTATACTGCATGCACTGCATAAGCAATGTGTGTGTCGCCCAAGACAGGGATTTAAAAGGGTTTTCACTTGGTGTTCAGACTCACAATGGAGTTGTCGCAAGTTCCAAAAATTTCTATACCCTGGCCTGTAAGTTCTTTACCTACTCTAAATGCATATCGGAGCAATTTAACTGTAAGGTCTCTCTGCAATTACCATAGCACAGTTGATGCTGCCACTTGGTAACTTGCTGCACTTTGTCTTTATGTCTCAGTCTTCAAGAGCATAAAACTACATGGAATACTTCCATGGCTCCCATTGAGGAGTTTATGGCTTTGTTATATTTTGTTTAGCAGAAATGCATAGGTATTACAAGGGACTTCAAGGTAGAGTTTTATGCAGAGAGATAGGTGAGGCATCAGGCAAAAATTTCCCTTCAATGTATCATTAGCTGTGCTAGAAGCCAAGAATATGCAGTCAGGAATAAATAGACTCTGTGCAGGATGGAGCTGGCTTTTTGTGTCCCTCTGTTAATCAAGACACCTGTAAATTATTTTAAAGCAAATTAATTATAGGACAAGATTGAAACCACAATTTTTATTGCTCTGTTGCTACCAAGAATGACTTGACAAGGATGCTTTTTCACTCTGTAAAGCAAAGTGTATCTGTAAAGTATTATATCCTGTTACAACCTATTTGTTGCTCTTGCCTCTAAAAGCTGGTCATGCAACCAATGAAATTACAGACTTTGACACTATTTAGCATTTTGTTTAGGCTCAGACATCCAACTTACCCATCAGACCTCTCTACACTATACTTCGTTAATTATCTTTCATTTCCCTCCCTCTGCATAGCAAGCCAACAGCTGAGGAATTATAGGAGCAAGAACAGTGTACAGTTCAATTACATATCATCACTAGTTGCATTATACATCCGGAAATTATCTTTCTTCAGTTATACATTCACCAGTGGAATTGCAAACTGAAGCACCATAGCTGAGACATTTAAGTCCCAGATTTTATTTTTAAGGGCTTTTACAAGTCCTGAAGTAGCTACTAATAACTTTACAGGGTGTCTCGGTGCCACAGTGGTAGAAGCACCACTTTGTGACTTGCTGACACCAGTAGAATAACTCTCTAATGCCCCAGTGTACCATATACCCATGCATAAAGTCTGCATGCACCTAACAATGGGACCTCGTGTGTGGAACTCCAGACGGCAAAGTGGAATGGGGTTTGAGCAACTCTAAGGCCTGTACTGTCATCTATGAAAGAAAACTCTGAGGAGGAGGGAAAGAGGTTGCTCCATAAGCAATATGCCATGAGTGTGAGCAGTGCCTGAGGATTCTCTTTTGCCTAACTCTCCTCCTGCTCAGGAGGACTCCATGCTCCTGGATATGCTCCTTCACAACAGCTGCAGCTCTCTTCAAAGCAAGAGGCTAGAAACAGGACGGTCAGGTTTTATTCCTATGTGAAAGACTCTGATGGACAAGCACTTTATGTTCAATGGTGGTATCTATAGGAAACCCTTGGGAAAAAATATGAGAGTTCAATGTTTCTTCTACCCCAGAAAACTTACAACAGGGACAGCTCTGTGATTCAGTCACCTGAAGGCATGAGAGGACAGATCAGGCTCCACATGTATCACTCAACAAATCAATTAAAAGCCTGCTGGAGTTCGGCAGAAAAAGACAACCTTCATCACGGTTTTCCAAAGAAGCAATTCTTTCTGCAGAGCTGGTCTAAGATGCCCAGAGACCCATTTAAAGCACTTGATAAGTTCCCCTTGCAAAAAATAACACCAAGTGGTGGTGGCAAGGTTTGTGTTCCATACTCTGTTCAAGAGAAGCTTGGCCACTGACTTTGCTTTGCTCACATCCCTGTCACATGCCATGGATACCAAAAAAAGTAAACACTGACCCTGTTGAAAGAGGTTAATAACACCAAGCCAGTCCTGCCAATGGTTATGTTGGTGACACAGCCACTGCAAACAGATTTGGAAGAAGAAACTACTTTGGACACTGAAATGAGCCATCATTTTGCTAAAGAAAAGGGACTACAATTTAAAAAAAAAAAAAAAAGGTATGTGAATGCAAGGGGAAATCTGACTGGAAAAAGAGGAAGGAGTTGTGCTGTAGACATTGGAAGCTACAGAGCACATCTCTTTTTGCAGGGTGGTAGTGTCAGAGAAATGCTTTGTGACCTGGGGACTAAATAAAATGTCACTAGGCTTCCAAATTCAGTGAGGCAAACCTGTAAAAACAGTGTGTTTACATGTAATTAAATATATTTTCTGCAAAGAATTTTTTTTTAATGACAAATCAGCATTGGCACATAAACCAGCTAGTGCATTAATTTAAAAAAAAAATCTTACCAGGTTGTGTCTGTATATATAAATTTACCTTGTCTGATAAGATTAGAAGATTGAGGAGTAAATCTTCTAAAATAACAAAGTGCTGAAATAGATTATTATTAGAATAACTTCTTTAATACCCTGATTTTTAAAATCACTCATTTTATACTCTTTCTGCATTAGAAAATTGCTTTGTTTATTGCCCTAGCATGACTTAGAGCCTGGAACCAAATTCATACATTTATACTAAAACATTTTAACATTACCATTTCAAATAATATCTATAATCATATTCAAAACTTCAGAATGCTTTCCATTAAAACATAAATATGTTACATAAGTTGAATTCCTGAAGCTACAATATAAGACACCGTAAATACCAACCTCTTTTCTCCCCAAAAAAACTCCCTCAAATATGTTTAAGAAAATATACTGCATTCTGGAAACCAAATTTTAGCTCTGGATTGTTGCCAATCCTGGAGCTGTTAGCCTGCCTGTGAGCACTGAACTTGCAGTGAGATGTTGAGATGATGACATGGTTTTAGCTGATACACACTGAAATACAGTCTTGATGTTATTAATGTGAGGGAAGTGACTTGGACTTGGATCAAACTCAGTCTTGCCTTTGAAAGTAGTTAATTTATGTCTGTTTTTCAGTACTTTTCATAATCTAAAACAGCAGAGAATTCAAGTCTTGAGTAGGTAAGGGCTCTGTGGAGTAGTACTCATAGGACACGAGTGCTGTGTCCCTGAGGTGGTAATGGTGAGACAGTAACCCATGGTCACACTGTCCAGACAAAGCGAATTCTCACATCCATCTCTTCTGCTAGAGGCAGGAGACACTGGTGGCATTTGATATTTTGTGCTGATAGAGAACTGTTTTCAAAAGAGCAGGGAATCCATTTGGCCTGTTTTCATAACCTCTTTGAATATGCTCTCCTGGTTACATTTGGTAAGTAAGTCATAAGGACCTTGTTACCTTCAGGAGACTGCCAGAAAAGCAAACTACTGCAAAGGAATCAAGGGAGAAAATGCAGCTAGCAGAAAAATAATTTTCAAGTAGCTGTGAAACAGAAGCAAACAAGGAAGGGAAAAACAAATGGAAGTGCATGTACAGGCCTTGTACTGTCAAAAGCATCTGCCTGCCCAAATTGAGAGCTAATGTTCTACCCCTATTCATAGCGTTATATGCTTCTTAACTAAAAACATATTTTCATTAACCCCACCCCAAAGGACAATGTGTGGCTTTAAATTACAAGGTGGGAATAGGTTCATGAACTCAGGCAGGTTTCATAAAGAGGCCACAAGGTTAACAAAACTCCATGGGGCTCAGCCATCCCTTGTACAAACATTAGCTAATTGACAGTGACATGTTTCTTTTACTCCTTATCCTGCTCCCAGAATAAGATCATCAGGGCAAGACACCTTCCCCTGTCGGCTCAGCTGCTCAGAGGCACATCACCACATCCACCAAGTAATGCATGAGATTGGTTGGCCGTGGAAGGGGGATATTACAATGGAAGGTGGTGTGTAGAAATTGAGAGAGAATAGAAAGTTCAATCCTATTGAACTACTAGGGCTATGCTTTCAGTGAGCAAAAGGCATTTTAGTCCATTTTAGCTGGCGAGGGGCCGTTTTACAGAGGAGTAGTGCATGGGTGCTGTTCTGATGTCACCTGAGCCCTGAAGGAGCCCCCAAAACTGCTTTTGTCTCATGGACTCCGTTCACCAGCTCTCCTTCAGGGCTCGCAGAGCCCCACTGCTTTGCTCACTGTGCCCTCCCTGGTTGGTCTGGACCTGCATACCATCAGGGAAAGGCGACTGGCATGTTCATTTAGAAAAGCTTGCTTGGGCATTTGGTCTCAAAGATAACATCAGACCTCATTAAGTCCACACTGAGCAAATGTTTTCCTTCAGCCCACTTGTGAGTTTTAGGATGACAGAAGCACATCTTTCAAGTTTCTTGGTAATCCCAGTGAGATAACATATGCTGGAGCAGGAGTGGCAGGGGATTTGCAACCCAACACCAGCATGCCTACTGCTCTTTGAAGAGTGAGATGTTCTGCTGCAGTGTTTAAAAGCTGAGAAACACGTCCCTGCAATTAGTGACAATCCTTGACACCATCAGGCTCCCGAGTCAGCTGGCTTTCTCTTTTCCAGATGTCATCAGGATAGCTCGGTCACCCAGTCACACTCTGCAACTTCTGTACCCTTGCTTTCTCCCACCATGTTGTGCTGTTGGTTAATTTGGTTAAACATTTAACAAATTCTATCTTCATTATTGCAGCTGTTCCTTGCTAGTCAAATCCCATAGGGCTTTTGTATGCAGATTTTACTTAGTATTCAGTCTCCATTTGAAATACAGGATTCAACCCGCTATTTACAGACAAGCTTCTAAGTGTCTGGTAACTCATAACAAAGACAGATGCCATTTGACCTTTACTGGCTCACTGATGTGAGCAAAAAGTATTATTCAGAAAAGCAAGACTATATTCTTCTCCTGGAATTTTTCTTTNAGAAATACCCTCGAAGTGAAATGTAAAAGCATGTCTTCTTTGCAGAAGACACCAGGGGGCTATAATGCAGCTTTTGCAAAATAGCTAAGCTGCCCAGAGTGCTAACTGGAACTACTTCAAAGAAAACTCGACCTACAGAATTTCCCCCAAAACTGCCCTTTGAAAGGTTAGACCTCCTGAAAGTATTCTGCCTTGGTCATACACACAGTGAGTCCAAAGCTTCTGCTTGCTCTTGGCTTACAAAAATAGAAAGTCGGCAAATATTTGATGCTCAGCCTATATTTTACCTTTATTCTTTACCTCCTGTACTCCTAATTGAGGCCTCAAACATCACAATAAATACTTCTAAATCAGGATTTATTGCCTGTAAAAGGTTTGTAGACTGTTATATGCTTCATTTAGGGAATGTAGCACAGCTAGAAGTATATTTTATTATTATTATTCTATTTATACTTCATTTAGGAAGCACATAGCTGAGCTATACATATTTATCCTTATTATTTTATTCCCATGAGTGCTCTGGTTTTGTAAGATAACAGAGCACCTGTCTAACATTAGGCAGGCCAGTATTTTATTCAAAACCAATTGGAATCCTGAGCTTAAGTGCTCTACTAATCAATGCATCAATAACCACTTTCAGTCTCAACTCTCTGTATCATGGTATTGCTAGATCTTTTTCCATTCAGCATTGTGCTTTTCTTTTGTCCAGGACCCAAATGCAGGGTATGCCAAGGGCAGTCACACAGTAGAGGCAGCCTCCCCTGCTAGGGACCCGGGATTTTCATAGATATAGTTGACATTACAACAGCCTTTTCTGAAGGCTTCATCTTGTAAATTTGTAAACAACAGAATATAATTCAGGATTTCATATATAGGTTGCTTTAACGTTATTGCTGCTCCTATTTCTTCCAGGCTTTGAGAGTGCTTTATTTTCCCCAGATAAATGTAAAAAAAAAAAAAAAAAAAAAAAAAAAAAAAAAAAAAAAAAAAAAAAAAAAAAAAAAAAAAAAAAAAAAAAAAAAAAAAAAAAAAAAACGACTGTGACTTAAATGCAAGAATGCACTGTCCAGAAAGCACAGATGTAAAAGTGTGTGTGGTAAACTAGCAAGTGATGAGTGTTGATAGTATCATCAACTGGAGAAACATGAGATAAAGGATGGATAAAATGAACTTGCTTTGTTAAAGTCATTTGGAGAAAGAACAGCAGTAGAGGCTTTGCAGGTCAGTCTTCCACATCAGATCTCTAAGCTCTGGGCTGGAATATGAATACACATCTCTGCACTATCCAGGTGAGAGCTGTTAACCAGGCACAACATCGTTATAGAAATGCTGTCTTTCCAGCTACAGACGGCAGACGTAATAATTCAACATCCCGTTATCCCTAAAATGACAGCCAAAAACTTTCATTACTAGGAATGTAATCAGGGGAAAATTCTTATATTTTATAACCAGTTTTGATAACTGGTGAAGATATTACAGACAGGCTTCACTTAGCAAATAATTGTGGAGTTAGTGAACTAGCCATGACATATTAACTAAATGGAAGAGAAATAATAACATGTTGGTGATTTTTTTTTTCAGTGCAAACTGTGAGAAATGTGAAAGGATGAGTTAGCAAAGCCAAGTAGCCTGGGCAGCCCAGTAGCTTAATTGTAAAAGTTTGTTGTTTTCTTAAGCCAGAACTTGAAAAACTTCAATAATTTGCATCAAATGGAAAACAAACACTTGGAAAGAGGTTTGAACTGGGCTGGACTAATGGCTCCTTAAAAGAGAGTGTTAGGAATCAGACATGACTGTGCAAAGAGTAGAAGAACAGATGTAAGCAGCTCATTTCCCACTTTACAGTTCCATGGGAGTGAACTGGTTTGATTTAATATTTTTCAGGATGATATTGGTTCAAAATGAATTAGTACAAAACATAGGAAGTACTGATGAAATTTGCAGGTGACATAAAACTAAGGGCACTGCAAGTATAATGCAGGATCTAGATATCACTCAGAGAGTTGTAAATGCCATTCAGAATAATAATAGCAAAGGAGCTGAAATTCATTTGTACAAAGCACTTTAGATTAATAATGTGAATTTTCATCCTGACACAGAAGTTCATCACTTGAGATGATAACTGGAGAAGCCTGCATAGTGAAAAAGTTAAAAAGTTAAATTTTATCTTCTGTGTTCCCAAGTAAGATATTTCCAATAGAGTTAGAAAAATGAGTGCCAGACTGTGAGAATGCCGATACCACTTTACCTGAAATAACTGCAGTATTTTGGAAGCCAGGTTTGAGAGACCACAGATTCAAGCAGAAGCGTGTACAGAAAAGGATTACTAGGATGAGCACAGAAATAAAAGTCCAATGTTACTGGAAGAGAACTAGAAGAACTTTGCTTGTTTGCTTGCTAAATTAAACCTGAGAGTGATATGATTGCTTTCCATAAGCCTGTAAACAGAAGAGAAAAGAGCTGGGAGCTGAATAATACTGACACAAGAACAATGTGTATAAATTATATATTAATAAATTGAGGAGGAATGTCAGAAGATTTCTATTAATTAGAAGAGTAAGATTCTGCATCTGTCTTCTGGTAGGAGTAATTAGAAGAATCTCAACAGCTTTCAAACATCATGAGTGGGAATACTGCATTGGTCATCCTATCTGCAGAATGAAGTCCATTGCCCAAAAGCTCTACTCTAGTTTAATGTTCTGACCTCCACTCACATAGTAGAGATGCTCTTGAGAAATTTTCAAAACATTATTATAGATGGGGAATCAAATATGAAGGAGTGCAGGGGTGAAAATTAAGCTCAGGTGTGTTTACCTGTGTTGAGCATTACTCCCCTGCAAAGAAAACTACTGACTCACTTCAATGCATTTATTTCTTGTTCCATTTTGTTTCCTGTGAGCAATCTTTACCATAGACTCAAGGGGACAGCAGACAAACAGTCTTGCTCCATCACAACAACATTTCAGTACCAGACAGGCAGTATAAACCAGGTTACTTGTGACATCAGACTGCAGGCAGAGCTGTTGTGGCTTCAGGTCTCACACCAACAGGGCCCCCTAGTATCACTTGTTTTATGTTTCTTACCACCAGATGTTGGAGATGTCCTCAGGAATAAGAGATGACTTTTACTGTTGCTGCCCAGCATTTGTGCCTGGGCATCCACCTGGCATTTTTACTCCACTTGACACTTTTCCCCTGGTTCTTTCTGAAGAATTTCCAGAAGTCTGGCTCTCCCCCAAAGGGTTGTAGGTACTGGGTACTGCTGACAGCCTGGCAACTCTATGAAGAGGCCAGCCTGAGTGAGGAGAAACACATAGAAGTTTCTCCAGGCAAGAGGGAGAAATACCTCTCTGTAAGGAGACTGCCTTCCTTAGTAATTGAACATTTCTCCCAGGTAGAAATGTGTGGATGACTGATGCTTCTTTTATTCATCAGCAATTGGTTGTTTGTTTTTTTTTAATCTCTTAGTGAAGCAAAACCAAGTTATTTGCTTTTTAATAGTCACTGAATTGAGGAGAAAAAAACTTGTTTGGTTCAAATTATGAATTTAATTTAGAAATTCCTTGACTGTTTTCTACTATGAAGGAAACTGGAAAATAATCCACTGCCTGTCCAGGAGACTCGACTCATGAGTGAGTGAATGAGTAGAGTAGTACTGTAGAATTAGGCAGAAAGATTATTTGAACTGAATTCTGGATCTGTAGTTTTGGACACAAACTTCCAGTATCTCATCCAAGCTCTCTGAACTCTGGGTACAGGCATGGGAGTGTGTTCCTCATTTAGAAACCACTATTCTCTGCAAAAGCTGTTGAAAATTAGAAAAATGAGAAGCTTGAGTGATTTAGTAGCCTAGTGGCTCAAGCAGTGGGAACAGCTGGACACTAGTCTTCACTCCAGTTAGTGATTACCCACATAGACAAGTCAATGTGCATTGATGAGATGCTGAAAGGAGAGGCTGGAAACGCCTTCTTGATAGACCTCTGCATGGCTCAGCTGCTAGGGCAATTTCTCAAAAAGAGGGGTTGGGAAGTCTAAGTTCAACTTCTGTCTACCTCCTGGCAGAAAATGCAATTGAGCCATGATCCTCTCTACCCTCATTGGTTCTGCTGACACCCAGGCAGCCAGAAGAAAGCCACCCTTGCCTTATCAGTTTTGCAAATCCACCCTTGAACCTAGTTTCAAAATCGAAGCAATTTCTTTCAGAAGTGCCAAAGCTAGCCAGTTTGCATTTCAGACTCTTTCTTATTTTGATCCAAAATAATGAAGACAAAGTGAATTCACAGGTATTTTAAACTGTTCCATTTGCTGTTTTGAGGGATTTTGTTTTGGTCAAATAACACACTTACCACAAATATTTGCCAATATCCAGCCTGAAGGTTATTTGGATAAGGTCTCTTCCCAGTCAAGCCTGCCTTGGTTCCAAGTTCAGATTCCCCCTTCTCCCCTATTCTGTCTTACATGGGCAGCCTTTGCTTGCACAGAGCCTTTTGTTTGTTATCTGCCTGTGGATCCAGAGATGATGTTCTTTTTCTTTCCATCTCAAAAGCATGCTGTGTGAAGACAACATTGTGCTGACAAATTAACAGGGCAAAATAGCATTATTTAAGCACAAACATCTCAAACTTTTGTCATGGTGCTCTATAAATACAACACAACAACATACAGTGTCTGCTCAGATCAAATGTATGCAACGAAAGGATGTCTATGTATCTATTTAAAGGGGATTAAGATTTTAGCTGGCTAGATTCTGGGTCATTGGTTTAATGTCTATATTATTCGGTACTGCAGTATCTGTCTGCTAGACAGATTGCTTTAACATCTATCCTATGGCATACTGTGCTAATTATGCTTCCCGTGCTCTGCAAGGCATTTTCAGTTCTGAGTATAAGAAGTGCCATGTGAGTGGCTGCTGTGCCTGTGACACTTTGTTAGCTGCCTGGCTCTGCCCTCCCACATGCCCTCGCCTCCCGACTGCCATGCAACATCCACACACTGTACTCCTTTGTGAAATCCTTGTGGACACATCTCTCCAACAAGCCATGTTTTCATTTGTCACACTAAACTGTTAGAGGACTCGATAGCAGTCAGCAGTAGCAGCTGTTATTGGGCTGTTATTAAAGCAGCATGAGCACAAATACACCTAGAACTGGCCAGATAATTTTTTTGTTCCTTTTCAGTGTCAATGAGAAAATCAAGGGGGAGAGGATGTGTAGGAAAGGGAATTGTTTTGTGTCAGAACATTTCAATCAACCAAGTATTTTTTGACCTGGAACTGTTTTGGGGTTTTCACATGTTCAGATGATCTATTTTTCTTTCTCCTTTCAACGGTGGGTTGATTTAAAGGGGGAAAAAAACAGAAAAAGAAGACCGACAGTTTAGCACAGAAAACACAAAAACATTTGTTATGCTGGTGGAGGCTTCCCTCCTTGCTGGAGCTGTGGGGGGCAATCTGTGTTTGTCAGATGCAAACTGATTTCCCACTAAGGCAATAACACCCCCCCCTCACACACATACACACATATACACTGCACACTTGCAAAGGATTCATTTTCCAGCAAATTTGCTGCTCACTGAAGACACCATGGTTCTTCCTTTGCCAGCCCTTTTGCATTTCCCAGCCCTGTTGTATGAAGATTACAGGCAGATATGCCTACAACCCACATCCAGGAGCTTTGTCTACCACTGCAGGAGCCTCTCCTGCACTCCTGCCCCCACTGAGATTTCTCAGACAGAAAGGCGTGTTCTGTTGTCCTCAAAGCAAGGGAACAACAGACCTGGGATGACAGAAGTGTGATAAATAGAGAATAATGTGTCCTGCTAGACAGAATAATGAGATTACATATGAGCTGCCATATCATATCAATTAAACCATTGGCCCTTTTAGTCCAGCAAATCCATCCTGCCACAGTGATCAGTGCTTCAGGGAGAGTGGAGAGGGAGAGGGAGGGCAGGACTGACATAACCTGCTTAAAATAACCAGAGGCTCCCATTTCTGCTTCCGCAGCCAGAATGGGTCTGGATCTGACACATGGCATGAGGATGCCTGCTGGGGCAGCCTAGCAGTGAGCAAGGCTTCCAGCTACGCCGGGTCACTCAGCACTTGCTGACTTTGGATCTCTGCCCCAAAAGAAGAGCCAGGGGGTAGATTGCCCCAACCAGCTGCTTTTGCAGGTTGCAGAGATGCTGTAGCCGAACATGCCAGCAGCCTGAGGGGCATAGTCTTGTCCTTCTGCCTGGATCTCCTGGTTCCAGATGAGTGGAGTGTTCACCACTCCTGGATGACCACTGTTGATGTCCTGAGCACTCACGAGACCTCACCTCACCTCACCTCACTGTGACTACTTCAGTGCATGCAACGTGTGCTCACCCAGCCCGCTCTCCACCATGACACAGCTGTTTCCCATGGAGAACACAGTGCCTGCCTAGAGAAAATCTGTCACAGGAAGGCCCAATATGCAGAGTGAAGCACTCAGCAGAAAATGTCCCGACCTCTCAGCCTGCTGCCCCCCAGGAGCTCTGCTGCCACCTTTTCAGGTAGCAGCCCCAGCTGTTAATGCAAGTAGAAGAGTACCCCACTGCATGGGGAGATTGTTCTTCTCACAGAGCCACTGTAGGTTTAATTTGACATGTTTTGGCTGTTCAGTCAAATAGCTACATAATGTACTACCTTTCAAGACATTGTTGTCACGACATAGCCAAATACATGGTCTAAGAAAGGGTCTCAGTATAGGCCACTGAAATTAATTTTATTTATAAATCAGGACCAGTTGTTCCCCATCTGACCTGAACAGCACTGACCACCTCTAGAAATAGGATGGGATGTCAGACTTTTCTGTCTTTTCTTCAGCTACTTTCAGCACATCCTTTGTTTAGAAAGGTTTAGTGGGTTGTTCCAAAAGCACTGAAAAAGCAAAGCCTGTTTCCTTATTATTTTCAGTCTTATGAGTGGATTAACTGATATCTAACAAGACACAAGATTCAGATTATGCTTTCCCTGGGATCCAAGTGCTCTTAGTGTCTCTTTCCTGTGCAAGTCCACTGGTTACTCTCAGGTTAGCTGCTACATCAAATCTCTCCACAAAACTCACCTTTTTCTCCCACCTGTTGCAAACTTCCACCAGATGAAGGGCCTGGGAAGAGCTGAACAAAAGGAGAAAAGAAGTGGTGCCTGCAGAACTGGTCAAAACCTCCAGTAGACTTGGTGGAGTGTCTCCAGACAGGCCATGAGACCACCCCTACATCACATCTGGATTTCCTGCACCATGATGTACAATTTTCCATGCCTTGGCCATAGAGCAGATGCCCATCCTTGGCTGTGGGGATCTGCCCACCAAGGTCTCCTGCCCAGTAGAGATGTGTGAACTGCCCCTGTGCCCACACTTTAGTGCAGAAGTGGGTGTCCAGCAGTCAGAGGTAGAGGAGCAGAAAGCAGAGGGGATTGAGAGAATGCAGAAGATTAAGCAGCAGAAAAAGAGTTGCAGTATAAGCTGATTGGAAGCGACCTACAGCAAAGGGCAGGAGAAGAAAGATAAAGAGAATCGAAGATAATTCCTAAAGGAAACAGAAGATGAAAAGATAGTTCTTCCAAAGAGAGAAAAAAACCACTCTTCAGGTGGGTTGGCTAGTGCCAGAGACAAAGCTCTCACTCCCTGATGTAAGGTGTAACTGGAAAAAGGTTACATCTGCATGGCAAAGATGCAGAAATGACATTGATTTCTAAGCCAAGGTTTTTTGCTACCTGAAATGGCAGCATTACTTCAAAGTTTCAGTATTTTTTTCTGTGTTGTTTTTTCAAACACAGCTCACACATAGTTTTAAAGGCAACCACTGACTACAACAAAAACAGAGCTACAATGAATTATCCTTTACCTGAAGAGGAACAGCGCAATGAAGGCATTTAAAAGAGATTGCTGCCTAAAGAGTGGCAATACCTGCTGGTTTTGGCCGCCCCAGTTAGTGGAAAGATACACCGTTCATATCAGAAAGTAAAATAGGCTATTTTGGGTTAGATTAAAAGTTTTCCTGCTTGCCTTGCCTCCAACAGCAGCCCAGGGTAGTGCTGTGGGAAACAGTGTCAGAGTGGTACCAGCAAGCAGCCATCACTCCCTGGTATGACTCTTCAGCAAATAAATGTACTGCTGCTGGGGCAGCTCGTAGTGTAGTGGGTTTTGTACTGTCACATAATTGAAGAAAAGTGGAGCCGCAGGCTATGGAGTGGTGAGGACCTTTGTGCTTTAGTGGAGCCTGGGGGTGGGAATTTGGAAGTCCCTGGCTCTTCCCCACCTGGGCCAGTGGTTCAGCCCCTACAAAGGACCCCTTAGAGCATTAACTCTGCTGGTATTTTACTTCTGAGAAGTGGTATTAGTGTGGGGAAAGATGTCTTTTCCAGCACATTTCACATGGTGGGGGGAAAAGGTGTTTTAGTTTAGGGGTTTGTTGGTGTAGAAAAAAGGTGGAGCTGGTGGCAGCAGTAGGCATTTGATGTGAGCTCTTAGGCAGGGGCAGCATCAATGATGGGGGCCTTCTCAAGACTCAGATGAGATAGTCTATGTTCTTCTTCCCCTTCAGCAACCAGAGGAACTCTGGAATATTCAAGTGCTTGGCAGGAGCAGGAATGAGGGGCTGAGTCACAATCTGGGCTCTGTGCAGAGGCACCAGAGAAGATGCCTTCAGTGCAGCTTGCTACAGCCTGTCTGGAGAACCTTCAAAAGGACTCAGCTCCCCTGAAGTCAATAATGCCTATGAAGTTTCAAAACAGACCACCCGAAATATAATGAAGGAAGCCAGTGGAAAAATACTGGCAAGAGATAACAGATTCCTCTGAAAAGCCATGCCCCCCTCCAAAATATTGCTTTGGAGTGGAGAAGAAAAGGTCTTCAGTTGATTCAGTGTTGTGCATCAAGTCAAAAATGCCAATGACATTTTGGAAATGCCGACAGCTTGGGGAAATGAAGTAACTTGCCATGACCTCAGTCCCGCTTGTCCCAGCAGGGATCTAAGCAGAGGCCCCATAACATTGCTGGAATTGTTAATAACGCTGCACTGCAAAGGATCAAGCATGCTTGGCTGCAGCATGTGCTGAGGCACTGGCTGGCTGGGAGGACTGGGCTTGGAGGCACTGGAAGGAGATCTCCCACATGGTAAAAGCACATTCCCCAGCAGCATCCCAGCTTGGAGGAAGTGGAACTGGAAGGACTGCTACTGCGCCTCTGCCAGATGATTTGGCTCATACCTGGCTACCCTGAAAAAGGAAAGGAAAGAGCTGATATTGAACAAGAGTCTGAAAAACACATTTATTTTTGTTCAAAGGGCTAAAGGACAAGATGTGAACTGTTCTTTTATGAAATGATTGTGTGGATGAGTTTGTCTGCATCAGTGCTCTACCTTGCTTCACTCTGAGTCATACCACAGTGGGGTTGATTAGAGATGGGTTCAGGCTACATTGTTCAGGTGCAAATCTGAGTGGATTTTTTAGCTATTTGAAATATATGAGAAGAGGAAAGTTGTTTTAGCTCAAGGCTTTGATCCAAGGCAAAGACTCGTGGCTCTCCACTGTGAATGCCTCGATGTTAGCAGATTTTTGTGGAGACACTTGCAGGAGCAGAGGCAGGGGCAGCTCTGTGCCCAGCCCCAACAAAGAGAAATGGGGTCCCATGCTGGGAGGGAGCCAGTCCTGCTCCCATGACATGGGACTAGTAACTCAGTAGGCAGCAAATTGTGTTTGAAGGGCCCTGCCTCCAGCATAGGAGCATCCTCAGAGACCTGGCTGGTCTAGGCATTCACTCAGAGTGGGAATGCTCAGCTGGGGTGGGAGAGTTGCAGCTTCAAGCTCCTCAACCGATTTGATGGAGGTCTGGGTCCTCGGTCTGTTACATCCAGAGCAAGTCTGTATTTCATTTATCTGAGCAGGTCTACAGTGAAGATTTGCTTCAAAAATGGGTTTTCTAATAAGAAAAAAAAAAATGGCAGCAGAAACTCACAACCAGGTATTCAACTGGCTCACCCACAAAAGGACAACACATACTCACCCACCCCAGCTGGCTCTGCACCTCTTGATGCTGTAATAAACAAGTCACTCAACTCAGACTTTCCTTTGCTTTATCCCTGTGGCAGCTCTGCATGCTCTGCAGGCCACGGAGGGCTGGCAGAGACCAGGGATATTCCCACCCCACAGAGTGAGGAAGCAGTGCCAGTGGTCCTGGGTGCATGCAGCCAGCCTCCAGAGCCAGAGCCCTCAAGAAGAAGGGAAGCTGCAGCTGGCAGCATTGGTTTATTTTGGGATAGGATTTCTACTTGAGAAGCCAGAGACAAGCAGTACTTTGAATGATGCATATTAATGGCATTGCAGCCATCGGGGCAAGTTCCTTCCTCACTCTAAGAAAGGAGTTGTGAAATCCTGCATCTAAATTTAGGGAGAAATTTCTACGTCAGCTAGTCTCTCGGTGAGCGCGTTATAAATGATTGCCTAAGATGTGAGCAGAATAAGCAGTGACATTACAAAAGTCAAGACTGCTGTGTGCTGTCTGTCCCTATCTGACCCCCTTAAAATCTGAGAAATACAAAAAGTTGGGGAACTAATCTGGGCCTTCAAGGAAATGCTGCACAAATGAAACTGAATGGAGACACCAACTCTGTCCTGGGCCCTTGTGACACCCTGCCATCTCCTCTTTTTTAGGATTGCTTCACAGGTAGAGCCATGGCTCTGCTAGTTGCACAGGCTTCATGCCACCCGACAGGATGCACATCCGCAGAAATGCCCTTAGCTCCCACTGCAGTTGTCAGGTGCTGAAGGGGATGCTCAGGATGTCTGTGGCAGCACCGACGCATGGCTAGCAGGACCTTCCACCTTAATTTACTGGAGGAGAGCGGGGGGACAAACTTGCTGGTGCCTACATGACCCCAGCAGAGCTACCCAGGACTGGGAGTCATCCTTCACCAAGGCACCAACTTCAGTGACAGCTGCTGCAAAGGAGCCAAGAATTAACCAGGAAATTGTTTAAATATCTGTTATTTTATTTGCTTAAGTGTTTTGATGAAGCATTCAAGGCAGTCTGGGTCACATCTATAAGCCACAGGCAGTTTATATTAACAGCAGGATGGGATAATGACATATTAAGAGTCTTTTTTTTTAATCTGAAGTTCTTTTTATTCCAACAAGAATTTTTATAACCCTGAAGTTACAACTAGCTTAGTATAAAACTGTTAATTTCTAAAACCAAGATTTGCCTATCAGTCTTTTTTTACACTGGTCTGCTATGTTTCCCTTTTGGAGCAGTTAGGATTTTAATATCATTAACCTAATATTTAATCAGAATATGTATTTTATGATCCTGATACAACTTGCAGTGAAGCACTCACCTCATAAGTCATGATGTGTTGGTCGTTTGAGGTATTACACAGTATTATTGGGCTTGAGGAAAATTAGACATTATGAAATGCAGCACCATGTCAAACCACAGAATAGGTAAAACCTGAACCTCACATTCAAATGAGAGATATTTTAATGACTGTCCTTTTGATGTTGAAGTTTGTTGCAACTATTGGGAACAGAAAGCTATACAGTCCACAGTTGAATATTCCTTTGTGCTAATGTGCCCAATTTAGACTTGATCTAGTAGAAAATCAGATTTTTCCATTGTTTTATCTCTGTTCCTCACCTCTCCTCCTCTCATACCCTGTGAAAGAAACCCTTCAGTTCCCTGCTGCAATCTCTTTCCTAGCCGTAAACACTGGCTGACCTCTCTTCTCCCAGAGGAAAGTTTTGCAGCTGGATGGCTTCCAGAAGAGGGTTCATCCTTGCTACATGCACTGCAGCTGTGAAGTAACCTCATGCAGGGCTTTTCACTAGATTTTATTGTGATTGCATTATAAGACAAGAGAAATTATAATCGCCTCTCATCCCAGAAGTAGACAGGCTGAGAAATTGTCCCAAAAGGCCTTGAATCAGTAAACAGAAATTATATGAACTTTCTCTCTGAGGGAGACAGTGATGTCATGGTACTTTTGAATAAATAAAAGCACTAGAAAATTGTAAAAGCCAAAGCAATTTTATATTGTCATCCTTTCAGTTTTGGCTATATGTTACACTTCAGGTCATTAGGGTTGTTTCAGAGGCAACTGACTGCAAAAATTTGTGTCTTTTGCCTCCATGGCTTTCCCCCAGGCTGGTAAGTTCAATCCTCCATGTGTGACCTTGAGTTTCTCCCAGGCATCTTTCTTGGCCTTCACCCTCTGTCCACTTGAACTCTCCCGTGGCGTTCCTGATTCCCAGTCTTTGCCTTTTCTGTCAACCTTGCCACTCTTCATGTAGAAGGCAATCAGCTGCCCCAGCACAGCTGGTCTCTGCCCCATGGACAGTGGATGTCCTTTCGGGTTGTCACGTGGACCTCCTCTGCATGCCTCCTTCTTCCTTCCCAGACCATGACTCTCACTCTGCCTATGGTGCTCCCTCACCCCACAACATATTTGCTAGGTTTCCCCCACCTCAGTATCCACTGCGCCCCATAGACACCTATTCAAGTAGGCAATCACTCTCTACTTTGCCAAACTCTTTCTGGTCTCCATAAAAACTGCCCATTTGTCTCTTCTTCATGTCTGTCTTCTGCTAAAGGGGTCACATCAGTGTGGGCCTCTTCAGCAATCCATTTCTCCATGACCATATTGCTAGCCTTTGATCACAGAAGCTAAATTTCTTGGTTGTTCATAGATTGTGTAGTTGGATGTGATTGCTGTGACCATCTGGTCTGATCTCCAGCATAATTTAAGCCATAGGTCTTCTCTGAATTACTTTCTGCCATCTTTTCTATAAATAGACCTTAAAAAATGCCACTTCTTAGCTTGCTCTTTTCAGTGATGGAGCCACTACTACAAGTGTTAGCTGTTTGTTGCTCTGCTTGCTGCTTACTATTAAAAATACATGCTTTACTTCTAGACTGAATTTGTCAGCTTCAGCTTCCAGCTGTTAGATCCAGTTACAGCTTTATCTGAAGAGTCTTTTTTCCCATTTCTGTTCCTCAAATAGATGCTATGATTAATTCATCTCTTAAACTTTGCTTTGTTAAATTTAACTGTCTGAACTCCTGTGTATTTATGCTGTGTTTTCCCACCTCTGGCTTGGGCTTATTCTTGCGCTGACTACACCATAAAAGGGTACAATAATATAATTACCTAGTCCTAATTCATACTCTGTATATTAAAAGACAGTGTTTACTATTCTGCATTGTAAAGATGGCTTGAGACAGATTCCCTCCCCCTGCTCCCTCACCTTCTCAGGGAATATATGCTACCATATTTAAGAGTGTATCCAGCAACCACAGAGGAAAAAAACCCTTTTATATTTGCCCTTGCAAGATATAATTCACCTTGAAGACTTCAGATACATATCAGTGATGTATCTTGCTTCCCTTCTTGTACCCACTCTATCACCTAAACTAATGCTGAAAAGGTTTTCAATGTTTTTTTTCTGCATTCATTCAATACATCGTGATTTCCTGCTCATTTTTAAAGAAACTATTATTCTGTGAACACATCTTTTCCCCTATATGTAGGACTTCACAGATGGTACTTTTTCCTTGCATCCAGTTTACAAGTGATACAAATCTGTCTCTAGTTATCATGTTTCCAGGTATTTTACTGTTTCAGAAACCTTATGAGGTATTATTCTACAACTTCTTCCAGATCAGTGGCAATTGTTTGCCATAGCATATGTACAGAAACTAAGTTTCATGGAATAACTGCAAATCCAGGCGTCTTTGCAAATGTTTTCCCATTTACAGCCCCATTTTCAGAACTCCAAGGTAACTAGTTTCTCGTCTCTCTCATTGTACCCTTATTCTGTCTTTCTTTAGGAATGAAATTCAATATCACCTATTTGATTATTCTGCAAAAGATCAGTACAGTTTCACTGGACTGATACCATGGGATTATCTCATTTGCCTTTTTTAATATTACTGTCATATTGGCTTCCTGCCAGTGCCCCGGAACTTCCCCAGTGTTTCAAGATGCATTGAAAATTGACATTGCTGATGCAGAGAGCTATTCATCAGGTCTTCTGAAGCTGTTGATTACAAGTTTTCTGGATTTTAGAAGCCCAGGGAGAATAACTGCTGTTTAACATTATCCTTTGTTACTTTTGGAATAGAAGGTATTCTACATAGCTTAAAAAATAACTGTGGTGTCTGTCTTTTTGCAAATACAGATCTACAGATCTACAGCATCTATTGAATGCTTTTTTTTGTTTATCCTTTCTGGGCAAGGACAGTGGTTAAGATTACTTAAAATCTCTGTCTTGCTCCCATTGTTACCCTCTTTCTGAAGAGGCCATTTTGCTGAAATGGCAGATTTTATTTGGCTAGAAGACTGGCTTGCACTCAGGGGACAGGGGTATGTACATCTCATAATAATGAACTCACTGGTCAGCTTAGCTCTAGCATTCAAATCATTCCAATTTGAGTCAAGAAACCTCCACAGAATGATTTTTAGAAAGACATTTCTGGTGGGAAAAAAAAAAAAAAAAAAAAAAAAAAAAAAAAAAAAAAAAAAAAAAAAAAAAAAAAAAAAAAAAAAAAAAAAAAAAAAAAAAAAAAAAAAAAAAAAAAAAAAAAAAAAAAAAAAAAAAAAAAAACAAACTAAGAGAAACCAAACCTCACATTTATTTTTCCTGAAAAATTTTTCTGAAAAGGATCTTTTCATTGAAAACTATGTTGTTGGCCTGACACTGAATCTTCATTCATCTGTATTGTATATTCTGCATGTGCATACAGTACAATGGTGGCAAGTATGAAATATTCATATTTGCTCCAAAGGAAAGCTGTCTGAAATGACTTTGTTTAAATCTTTGCTCTGGCTCAAAATGAAAAGGGAAGTTAAGACTAATATATCAGGTAGCACCACTGTCATTCTGAGAGACAGAAGGCAAAAAACACAACTCTCTCTTTTAAATGGTTTCTGAATCATTCTGAAGTATTTCAGCATATGTTCCCATTAGGAGCAGTGTAAGTCACATAGCAGTCTTTGCTTATAGAAGGTTCACATCTGAATCTCTTGGCCATTTGGACTAAATTGCATTTAATTGCTTAGCAGAGCCAATGAAGGTGCTAGGGAGCTGCTAAAAATCTTTACTGCAGTAGGAATTTACTCCTCTCTATCTAAATCACTAGCATCAAAATCCTCACACCACTCACGGAAACGTGGCTGGTTAAAAGGAGCTGTGGATAACGAATTTTATGACTACTCCAATTGAGAGCAGCTATTTTGTTGCCTAATAGCCATCACACATTTGTTAAACTAGGCCTGTGAGCCATAAGGAGTTTCTCCTCTGTGATGAGTGATAGGAATCAGCAATACGGAGATATTGCTGGGGGTCAGGGGAAAGATGAAAAAAAAGAAAACGAAAATAATAATAATAAAAAAAAACCACCACAGAAATACTCCTATTTAGTCTGTGGGCTTTTTTATTATTACTATGGGTAAGGATTTTTTTATTCCTCTTTGAAACAATATTCACAATAAGACATGCAATGGAACTGGAAATTTCGCAAGTTGAGAGACAGTGGCAAAAGAGCAGGTTGTAATGGAAAACTTGTACAGCCTGACATGCATCTATAACAACAGCTTGAGCACTTTTTAGTGTGGCAGAATCATGTGCCTGAACACCTATGCTTTATTAGGATTTTATTTTTATTCTATTTCCATGTTGAAGTCCCACATAGAAACCCCAGCAGCCACCAGTCTGTGTGCTATGTGCACACATTTATTGAGAGAAATTCTGACATGATACTGGTTAAAATAAATAGGTAACAGAGGAGAGGAGTGGGGGTACCTCATTACAGAGGACAGAACCCGCAGTTTTGGCCCACCTCCCCAGGCAGAAGGAGGAGTTATACTGCACAGACAATGCTGGATGATGAGTGGTAATGAATGGAACAGATTATTACCTGCCAGGGTTTCTTGAGAAAAGAATTCTCAGGATATTAAGAGAAAATCTGACTGAGCAGAATTTTTACCTTCTTATTTAAGCAGTTGTCCAGCACAGTGAATCTCACCTCCATAATTTTTTGTGCCCTGTGACAATGTAAATGTATACCAAATGTTGTTGATCACCATAACTCTGGCCAAGGCAGTTTGCAGCAACTGGGAGTACAATCTGATTGCTACATAAAATTACTGGAGTTTCATAGTCTCTGGAGTGCACCTGCAGTTCATAGGAATGTGAAATGCTGTGTCTTGATGGCTTTATGAGATGCCCAGACTGAAGGAAGTTCCTCATCCTGCACTGACAAGCAGTGGCCTGAGATCAAAAAATGAAGTTCAAATTGAACAGAACAGTATCTTTCAGAGAGCAAAGGCTTAGCCTAGGCACCATCCTGGCTGCTGGGGCTCCCTTTTTCACCTGGTGTTGTGGAACTATAGCTCATAAAGCAGATCCAGACACACATGGCAATAGAGGAAATGGAGGCATCAAGCTTTCAGGTTTGGACTTTGAGCAGGGCACTTGATAGAATAGACCTCATTTCTGTCAGAACCATAAAATTACTGTGGATCTCCCAGAGCCAGGACCAGACAGGAGCACTCCTGGGGGACATGCTTTTTGGGTGAAAGAACTAGAGGGGTAAGGTCACCGAGAAACCAAATGACAGGGGAGTGCAATATGAGGACGTAAAGATACCTGGTAAGAATGGATACATCAGAAAGAAGAGCAGCTTAGAGGCATGATGCTGGCTTTTGTGATTTGACATTTCATTTACTTGCAGTGATGGTGAGGAAGTTGCACAAATAAATCATCAGCCTCAAAGTCAAATAGTAATTTCCTGGTATGGAAGAGAGAAGCCCTTGCTCGGTCTTGTGCTCCAACAATCAGGATTGTTCTTCTCATGCTACAGTTCTTCCTGGAATGAGTGCTGCTCTTCAACATTCAGATCCTCTTCCTGCAATCTGGCAGCCTCCTTGACTTTTTACTGAGTGTTTCTGAAGACAACATTTTCTCATACAGATAATTAATCTTAAGAATGCAATCACCAACATTATACTGTAAGTAGAAAGTCACGGTTGAAAACGTTGCTCTTTGGGTTTTTTCCCCTCTAAGAGTAAAATACCATTTAATCTGTCATACAGTTGTGGGGCTGAATCTCTGCAAACATCCCCAATATTTGAAAATCTGCTGTTTGCAATACTGCAAAGATCCCAGATGTTGAAGAACTGAGGTGCCTACATTATCATTTAAAATGCTGAAGCACAGAGGACTGCAAATGTGAACGTGAGAGGGTTAAGCCATCGGGTAGCACTGCTGTGGCGATAGCTGCTATTTATCATTGCCCTCCACTGTGAGGATGGAATAGGCAGTCTGAATGTCACATATACTGTATTTATAATACTGATTTAAGGTCATCCCCATGTGCAGATGCTCTACACAGAGGAACATAAAAGTACAGATGTATCTGTTGCGAGGCGCTAAATAGATTTGAGATAATTATTTTGTAAAAGCCGTATTTCAAGCAGAAACACTGCTGCAGTCACTCTGTCCCTGGCAACTTTCCAGTCACCAACAGCTGGCGATTAACGCTTACACAAAGATGCCTAAACTTTGTCCAGCCAAAGACTTCAGTGGCAACTTGCCTGGAGCTTTAAGGCTGCACCTATTTTACATAAAACGAAGCAGCTTGTGGTTGATTTAATCTTTCCTATGGAACTACGACCAACAAAGGCTTCTGCTTCTAGCATGCTTTGCTGTACCCTGATCAAACCATTACCCCATTGTGGAATTCAATGGGCCACATTTAGCCTCAAGGTTGTATTCTGGGTTTCTGTGAATTATGTTAACTACTGACAAAGTACACAAAGCCCTTCAATCCAAGTGTGGAAAGGCAGCAGTTAATCACATCTCTTTGTACGTGAAGAGGGGAAAAGACTTTGCCAAGATATAATGGAAGCTCTGATGATATAATTTTAACAGTAAGTATGAACCGACTGCTGAACATTATGCAAGAGAGAAAATTTCTGACCTGAAAATGTACGAACTCATTATAAGGCAAGGAAAGAGTTTTGTAAGTCTAATTTGACTCATAAAACTCCTGAAGAAAAAAGCCTGAGGAAGAGAAAATGCTAGTCAACATGAAAGACAGATGATGGTTTTAGTCCCCACCTGGAAGA
Source organism: Formicarius rufipectus (assembly GCA_013399695.1). Classification (NCBI taxonomy): domain Eukaryota; kingdom Metazoa; phylum Chordata; class Aves; order Passeriformes; family Formicariidae; genus Formicarius; species Formicarius rufipectus. The sequence goes on along the minus strand of VXAU01001879.1, from coordinate 521,997 downwards.
GTAAGGGATGATCCTTTCCTGGATTGCCCACAAGTTTGGTGATCATGGGGCTGGGTTCACCATGCCAGGCTGGAGATATACTGAATCCACAGCTCCTGCTGACTGCATGGGTGGTATTTTGAAGTGAGGTGTAGGGACTCTGCTCCAGCCATATTTTTACAGAAAAGACTGGCACTCCTCCTCCATCCCTCCTCCAGCTGTCCTGTTGGAAAGGATGCTTAACTATCTAACAGAAACAAGAATTACAGACTGTGAATCCTGGTCTGACAGATTGACTTCCCTGCAGCCGGGAAATAGATGTCTGAGCTCCTAAGAGATGTATAATTTAAAAAGCAACCTTTTCCTCAGTGTGTTCCAAAGGCTAGCCCAGACACCTCCTGGTCGCAGTGCAGGCTGCTGGGGAATCCCTCCAGGTCTGCTGGCTCTGCACATGGTCCTAATTCCTGTCAGCAAAGAAGTTCATGCAGGCCAGGAACATGAGCTTGGCAAACCCAGGCTCTCTTTGTGTTGTTACAAAATCTGTCAGCATGCACAAGGGTATGTCCAGACACGTGGCTATGATGCTTAAAACAGGGTGGATGTTCAGGGACTCTCACCTGACTTTTGCTTGATTTGCCAGATGTGCTTTTGTGCACGGCCACGTCCCCAGTGTTTTCTTTTCCTTCTTCCTTTACTGTGATGAAATATATGCAGACACCATATTCAGTGCTGATAAATGTAAATCAGTACTCAAGAGAGAATACACAAGCTTAATTTTGTGTGCTTACAGTTGGCTTCAGACTATTTCTACCTTTCAGGAATGAAATCTCGAGGGCAGGGAGAGATCATTCCTGAAATGGCAGCTCAGTATTTGGAGAGGTCAAGGAATTAAATAGAGCATAAGGAACTAGGAGGAAAGGAAAGAGATGAAATCACAATCCATTATTACTCTCTTTAATAAATCCAGGGTGTACTTGCATTTTTTAAACTGAGTGTGCATCTGATGGCCCTATCAACCATGGCAGAAGAGGGAGGATTGCAGTAAGGGAAGATGAGATGATGCAGCATATGAAAAGGATGTGTAAAGACGTGTTAAATACAAGAGGACTCCTAGCCTAGAAAAAAAGGTGGCTGCAGCGAGCCTGTAAAATGATTAGGTCACTCAGGTCATTTGTGGAACTCATCACTTCATGATGTCCTTGATGACAAGAAAATTAAACAAACTCTAGGAAGGTAAGTCTGTTATGGGTTAGCAAACACAAGGATACTACTTGTAACTCTTTAAGTCTTGCAGGTCACTGGGGCTGAGGACCACAAATCAAGGCTATAGCTCTGCACATCTGTCCTCTTACTTCATTCTTTGAGCATCCCTTGCAAGCAGTTGTGACACTAACAGCAGCAGACACAGAGCTGAGCCCAATTTATAATAAGCCTCCAATTCTCTTTTGCCTTTCTTGAAAAGGCTTCAAAGGGAAATAAAATATCAGCCGAGACAGCTGCTTGCATCTCTTCCTGCATAATAGAAGAGGTTATTCTCCAGACATGTTCACCTTGGCTTGAATGTGTTGGCCTTGTGCATTGTTTTCTAAGGCAGACACTAAATAAAAGGATTCTACATACAAACATTTCACAGTTTTCTTTCTCCCCTCCTTTATTCCTTGCAACAATTAAATAGTTACATATTGCAAAGGATCCCACAAAAGCTTACCACAACCAGATCCCCCCGTGCCCTGGAGGACAGAGATTTAGAACAGGGAGAAAAATGGGGCGACAGAGAGAATCAGGTACAGAGTCTGTAGCAGAACAGGGATCTTCAGAAATCCTAACAGCCAAATCTCTGCTGAATTCCAGCACTGTCTCTCCCCAACCACTGTATGCAATCCACTTTCATCCCTATGTTTGGAGTAGACAGCCATTTATTTTGTTACCAAATGTGAGCGCATGCCAGCACACGTTAAGACTATCAGTGCCTCAGATGGGTCCTTGCTGTAGTACGAGTGGCAATTGCATGCTGTCTCCCCCCGTGCCTCACCTATACCCCAAAGTGAGGAGCAGCCACTGCTGACAGTGTGCTTAGGGCACCCTTACCAGTATGGGGCAGAAAGCCCATACCAGAGCATCAACAGCTGTAGGCATTAAAGCCTCACCTCCCTGCTGTTAGCACGAAACGCAAATTAGCTCTGTAGCTGGAAGAGGTATGAGCCTTTTGTGATCAGGGCTAATTTAACTCTTCAAGACTAAGAGAAATTCACACAGTCGACTACAAGGAGATTTTTATCTCTTGTGAATCAGTGTGTTGGTGGAAGGAAAAGGAATATTTTAATGAATTATTCACTACCCCTCTTCCCCTTGGAATGGGCTAAGGAGTGGAGATAGGCTTCCTGCTGAACAGGTTGAAAAGAACGCTGCTTTTCAGAGGGACTGAGCCACCTTTCTGCTGAGCACAAGTAATTCAACACCTGGACGTGCATTAAAAGGATAGTGGTAAAAGGTGAGGGAGAAAAGTTAGTTGCTAGCAGTGCATATCTTAAAGAAAAATAGAAACCAGATGATGATGCAGAGTGCAAAAAATGTGTAGACAAATACTCCGCAGTTTCAAATGCCGTGATTGTTTCACCAATAGTTGGATGAAAATGCATTGCCTTGTCCTGATGAAGTGCTAAAAACCTTTCAGGGACTTCATTCTCCTAGTAAAACTGATCTTCCCGGTGTATAGCAGAGTCCTGCTTGCACCACAACTTCTCGGGGACAAGCTGAGGGCAGCAGTGGCTGCTCTACGGGACGGGAAGGGTGTCACGGCGGGGGGACTCTGGAAGCTGAGTTCCTGGAGCAGAGACAGACTGCACAGGCTCAGCCTCTTGTAGGGAACTGTCACAGTGATCTAATTACTGGAAGTGAAGTGTGTGACATCTGGAGATGTGCCCAAGCTTCAAAGTGACTTAGGCAGCCAGTGAACCGTGCCCTGCACCAGTTCACCGCTGCTGCACGCACCTACCCACTCGTCAGCTGCAAACACAGGTTTGCTGGGTGTTGCTTTCTGCTGAAAATGTGGTGTGTCATGCTGGTAAAGAAAAACATCTCCTGCAGAATTTTCCCATGCACTCGAGCAGGGAGGCATTAATTAATGAAGGGCACACGCTCTGGTGTGACGAGGCTGCTGACACCTTTCGTGCAGCCAGAAGCGAGACGCTTATTAGGATTTCTCAAAATTACAGGTGATAATCTCCACATATCTCAGGAAAGGTATTGCTCTCACCATGAGATGACTCTCTTCTGGATCTCATTAGGATAGGTGAGGATGAATTATTCACTTGTCTGGAAGTGCCAGTTGCCTAGGGATGGGTGATCAGGACCCGATTGCGTTCACTGTAGGGAGACAAAAGATGGTTGCAGTTTGCTTCTTTCAAAGGGCTAATTTTCCAAAGTTAAAGAAAATTATCAGCGAAATTCATTTGGAGGGAAGGTATAAAGAGAGGAATGGGAATCCTTCAAAAGAACGAATTATCTGGCCAGAAAGACATGTTTTCACACTCTGGAGATAGGAGAGCTCTGGCTAACAGACCTCCTTGGCTCATCTGCAAAGAGAATGCAATTAGAAATAACAAAACAATATATCATACATGGAAAGCAAGGGGTACAAATAAATAGCTATTTCAAGCACAACATTAGAGACAATGGAAAGAACTAGAAATACAAGAGAAACAAACACATGTGTAGACTAGAATCAGGCCACCTGCTAGATAGGGATGATAAAATTTTTAGCAATAACATGGAAAAGGCAAAAAGGAAAATAAACAGTCTACAGGGAAAAAAGCAGAGAATGGATACATATTACATGAAGCTGAGTCATCTGATAGAGTTGTCAGGTGTTGTGTCAACATTTTTTTGGCAGACATAGTATTAAAAACTTTGAAGAGTATGAAAAAAGGAGCCACAGAAACTATTTGGAGACTTAGCTACCAGGACTATTTGATTACTAAATATTTTCTCATTTTGCAGGCATTAAAATTGTATTTATTTGCCAGAAAACAGTATAACATGAACCGATGGCTGGAAACTGAGTGCAAAGTGTGTATTTTTAACAGTGAGGGTAACTAACTATTGAGAGAACTAGAGAACATCAGTGACCCTTTGGAAGACAGGTTTTGGCCCCAGTTATGTTTGCTACTTAAGCACCTGGCCAATGCTCACTTGTGATTTAATAGAAATAAAGGTCTTGCAGGACGACTGGTGAGCAAAAGGAGCCTGCCGTGTTCCACCAAAGTATCATCAAGGAAATAACAGCAGCAGAGGGAGGGTGCATTGTGGAATTTGAGTGTGTGGGATAACTTAAGGGTTATCAAGCAGGGACCACAAGCAGAGATTATGAAAGCACAGGGTCTGTAATACTAAAGATTAAAAAACAGCTGTCCCTGTGAAACCCAGAAGCTCAAAGCTGGAGGTCATTTGGGATGGCATGAATATTTGTTCAAAAAGTGCATGTTTCTTTGAGTAGTACCTAGTGCACTAGGCACTGAGAAAGGAAGTGCCTTTATTCATTTTAAAAAGAAATAAAAACAAAGTCCCAGCTGTGATTTGGCTAATTGTAAAATGCAGCAGGGAGCTGGCTGGGGACAAGCTACCACCAGAGCTCACCTTGCACTCTCTGAAACCTCAGCCTTCCTCATCAACGCCTTGGTGATGCCAATACGTTTCTGAGTGTTCGCAGCAGGTTGGCACCAGGTCTTAAAAGATTTGTGCTCGATTGCTACCCAGTCCCAGTCTGATTCAGTACAAAAAGCATACCTACTCCCGCTGCCAGAACAACCCGACAGTAGAAGCACTTCTTCCTCGATGAGAAAACAGGGCACAATGAACACCAGTCTTTAAATATTTGTTGTCTTCTTCAACAAACATATGAATTGAATAGGTGCATTATATGCTTAACGTCACCAATTTTGAAATTATTTTTTTTTATATCCTAGGCATACAAGCAGGCTATGACTACTGATTATATTTCTGCTCATGAGCTGGGTGAGGACAACATCAGCTTCGCTACGGGCAGTGCTATCAGCAACCTACACCATGTGCACAATTCATAGGCCCTGAATTTACAGCACTCACATCAAAATTAGGAAAAAAACACACCATCTACTTGCATTTTAGGGGAAAAAGAGGAGAGTCTAATCTAAATGACATTGATGTTTCTGGGAGATTTTCTCATCAATTAAGTTGGAAACAGATAAGGCACAAGAATAAGCAGAGAATGCAAAACAAGAAGTATTTGGCTTAATAAAATGGGAAACCTGATAAGGAAAGGCAGAGGGTGAAGCATATTAAGTAGTCTTCGGTGTGAAAAAAATAAGCTTTTAGTTAGCCAGTGGGAGCATGAGAATTATTTTTGTTTGTAATGCTATTTTGGCATTTTATACTGAAGTATGTTTTTACATGAAAGAACCATTATATAGCAAGGTACAACTACATAAAAAATAAAGTGTCTACCACTTCTAAAACAGGAATCCAGCATAGCAAGGCTATCTCACAAATGAACCAGGAGCAGGACCAACAACTGCCAGTGTTTATAATGCGTCCAGTCTGACTGACTGTTTTCAACACAGAAATGTGAAAGCACGCCATTAGAAAGTGAGCAGAAGAGAACTATAACCTTTCTTCTCCTAATCTCTAAAATGCATAAGAAAGGAAGATGACAACCAGTCATCAGTTTTGCATGTTTACAACGACAGGCTTCTACTCAGGATATTACTTGCTACAGCCTCTAGCTGTGATTTCTAAAGCAGAAAATAGTTTAGTGCCCTGACATTGAAAACACTGCACAGGCTGCAGCTCAGCAGTGGTTCAGAACACTGCATAGGTTCAAAATGCAATTATCAACACAGTTTGTAATATTTTCCTATATAGACTTCAACTGAAAAGTGCTTTGCAAACCTATATGGCCTGATTATTATTAAGTATTCATCGTGGCCCCTATCACATGTACAGACACTAATAATCTGATGGTGACTTGCAGTCCTTTGTTCTAATTGCTGGATCATGGGAGCAGTCCAGTGATGAAATCAATGGCCCTGTAATTAGGAAGACATGCACTATCCTGGAAAATAGCTACACCTTCTCTGGAGACATTTCTCTTCTGGATGTCATTGGATTTAATTCACATCATCTAGAATCACCCTGCACCCAGCCTGAACTTGATTCCACGGGTGCCTTCATTGCAGGGCTTCAGCAGGTGTTTCCATCAGTCATTGCAGCAGGAGTTGCATCCATGCAAGGATGTCAGCACCCGACTTGTGATGCGATGCAGCAAGGAAATAAAATGAGGTGCAGTAATTGGCTGATAATAGTGCTCATGACAATATATAACTGTGGTATGACCAAATGAAATACGTTCCGTGAAAATGGGCTACTGTCCAGCACCTTATGTAAATGTTTCTGAAGTGCTGATAGATATGCTCTATAAAATACCCCAAGTCTGTGCAAGGAATGCTAATCCATACTGGCCATCAGGAGGGGAAAAAAAAATAAAGACTATGAATATTTTATGAGTGTGGGAGGAAAAACTGATTTCTGCTAATATTGTTTCCTAGGTTAGAGTGGTCTGTGTTGCATCCACAGTTTTCTTCAAGTTTCTGAATCAACTGCTGCTTCCCAACAGTGAGTCTGTCATTTCAGGTCAATGCAACACCCATCTTACCAGGCTACGCCAGATTCAAAAAGGCTCATCAGGGTGCGCTGATTTATTTTGTGCAGGGCAGTAATGCCTGCAGTAATTTCCCTGTTTTGACAGTGTGATTACTGCAATGCATATATACTGACACACATTAATAATGGTGCATGTTTAAATAAGTCACACTGGCCTCCTAAAAAGATTGGGCAGCTGCATATTCTGCACCAAGTTAAGCCCATATGGAACCAGAGATCACAGAGGCCGTGAACTGCATGAGAATAGATGTTTGCTCTTGCAGGAGAGGACCAATGATCACGTCCAAGAGTGAGAAGATTTTGTTTCTTCCAGCCCTTTCCAAATGAAATTAGCATAAATGGAGTCAGGCTAGACAACATTGCTGGTACACTCAGAGAGCTGCTTTCTCTGGAGTGGGACCACCATCAGCGGAAAGAAGTCAAGTGAAGTTTTGGGTTTAGGATGCAAGACTTTGTTTCATAAAAAGCAATTTAAAAATGCAAAATTATTCCAACTATTGCAATTATGCCACAAAACTGATGTTTCTAAAAACACATAGAATCTGCAATACTGTCAGTAATATGAAGCTGCTTTCTCCAGCCAAGGTAAGCCAAGAGACTTGGAGTGCTACATTCTTCTGTATCTGTTACACAGGGCTAGCTTCATTGACTGAAGCAATTATTTCTGATTGACACTTAAATGAATTAGAAACATGCAGTGCACATCTTAACTGCACATGAATTATTGCATTGTGCTAAGCAATAAACTTGGAAAGCCCTATTTTTTGCCCCATGGGCCTTTTTGTTCCCCTCCTTGAGGCTGTGAGCTGAATTTGTAAGATCCCATACATGTCTCATCAAATGTTACAACATGTAACATATCATCTTACACTGCAAGATGGTGTCATCTAAGTGGATTTGGGCTAATTTTTTTAAGTGTTTCTGAATTTTTTATTCAGGTTTTTCAGGTTTTGGGTTTGTTGTCTTTTTTTTTTTTTTTTTTTTTTAGTGTGTTGGAGGAGTTTTTTGGGGTAGTTTGTGCCTTCCAGATGTGTGCAACATCTGAAAATATCTGAAAAAGTAAGCTGTGGGCAGACAGTCACAACACCACTGTCATCAACACCATGCGCTGTGAATTTCATTAATTCAGACACCTAGAGCGTTTTACCTTGGAAAATGAGCACCAACTCACATGTCAGGCCAACTGCATGCACATAAACCATGTGTCCCACTGTCTATACAGAGAGGCCTGTGCCCTGGACATAGTATGACAGCCCTACACATGGAAGCCATGGTGAGACTGTAGCCTCCAGCAGGAGAAGGTCTCACTTGTAGAGCAGAGAGTCAGTCTGAGCCCTGAGGCAAGAAACCAGCTCTCCTGCACTGTGGAGCTGACTCAACATTAGCTGGAATGCTGGCCCCTCTGGAGTCAATCCCCATATACAGGACTGTTCCTTTGGGCTGGGAGGGAGCTGAGATCTTCAGTCAATTGGCTGGTGGAGCCCCACCTTTGGCAGCAGTCCCAGCACCCAGCCATGGGACACTAATCTCTTCCTTCACCCTAGCTGGTAATGCTTCCCATCATCCCCCACCACTGCAACACTAAACCAAGGGTAACTCTCCAGTATAGACCTTGTGCCAGCCTGGGAAACTCCTGCACCCAGGAAGGTCTGGCAGAGTGAAAGGTCCTCCCTGCTGGGCTGTTACAAGAGTTTGAAGTGGCTTCTGTCCTACCACAGGTGCAGCACCAGGTGATGCCAAGCTCCTCTGACATCCCCAAGAACACACTATCTGCTTGTGCAGGGAAAATGTTGTGCAGGTGCAAGTGTTACACTTCTCCACTGAGCACTTTTGGGTGGCCTTGCTAGCTTCTGTTGCCCTGGATCTCTCAGGTCCAGCTTGCCATCATCTCATGTGCGAAGGTTCTGCTCAGCAGGAACTCCTTAACTAGGATCTGAGCTTTGCTCTTCTATAGGATGTCTCCCGTATTTCTCTTCTTGGTGAAATAAAAGGTATTTGTTATCTTGCCATTTTCCATCTGACCCATAATTTATAAGACCACAGACAGTTCAGCTGGGCCCCAAGGATATCTGAAACCTTTATGGTAAAGAAAATAAATCAAATGCATCTGACTGCCCAATGAGGACACTTAAAATTAGCCACAACAATTTGATGAAATATATTTAAACAACAAAAGAAGATTTAGCCTATAGGGTTTTTTTTAACTTACATTCACCAAAAAATTTTATAATTACTGTGAGTTCTGGGGGTGAAAAAACCAAACTGTTTCTTTTTAAATACAGAATTGGGAAAAA